>JAQGAF010001888.1:0-26736 GCA_034687865.1 Kryphioiulus occultus
CCCCCCCCCCTTAAGTGGGGCACTCCATAAATGTCAGGGCCAGGTCTAATTAGTTGAGCTTTTTGCCACCGCGTGTTAAATCGAGCAGGACGTTTTGAAAGGAGGGCAACAATGAAGTTTGCTGCTAGGTGAGTGCTGACGTCACTTTCTTCTCCCGTGCCGTAAGACGTACGCCACCCCCGCCCAGCCTCACCTGGAGTGCCTTGAACCGGATGTTGCGCAACCGACAAGAATTTTCCTCAACCGTTTTGTGAAAAGCGAATTTTCTGGCCTTTAGTCATCCTCCTCGCTCGTTTCATTTGCTCCTCTTAAATTTCCGCCATTATTTCGCCCTTTGACCGCCAGGGGACGCTGCGGCTCTACTGGTGGCGAAAGGCCAACGATTCTCTGAGCTGACCCCTGTGACCCCCGACGTCGCACGCACTTCCGGTGTGTGCGCAAGGCGCGGAGACGAAGGGGTAAATATTTGCCCCGCTGGGGGACGCTGCAGCAAGGGAGTGTCGCAGTTTTGTGGAAAAGTGATTGCAAATCGTGGAAGTCATGGAAAAGTCGACGTGAAATGAAATTCAGGTCATGAAAGTGACAGAAAAGTCATGAGATGAAATCCAGGTCATGCAAAAGTCGTGAAGTGAAATTCAGGTTGGGAATTCAGGCTGGTCGTTGAAGTCATGACAGGGTTCCCACTTTCTGGAAAGTTATGGAAAATCAGGAATGTTTGGGAAATGAAGAAGGGTCAGGGAATGTTTGGGAAATGAAGAAGGGTCAGGGAATGTCAGTTAAATGAAAACGTGTCATGGAATTAGTGAAAATTCGTTAAAATGTCTGGGAAATGACTGGAAAGTTGCCAGGTAATGTCAGGGAAATCGACTTGACAATTTGAGTGGGAACCCTGTCATTGAAAAGTCATGAAATTCAAACCAGGATCATGGAATTTTTGTCTTCAATCGATTCACAAAATACAAATTTGGGTTAAAATTCATCATGGGATGTTTGGGAGTGTTTCTGAAAATCACTATTTAGTGATGACATAATACGAAAAGTCATTAAAAAATCAATGGAATTTGCCATACCAAATCCAGTAGGCACCCTGTGCAACAAAACGGATGGATAAATTGTGACCACTGCAATCATGAATATACACGGTGTCCGAAAAGTCGTTGGTCAATGGTGTCTCATCCACTGGGTACAGTGTTAATACCATGAAATTTTCACCTGGGTCATGGTGGTTTCCCCAATTTTATTTTTGTCTTTTAAATAACGTGCATTATGGGCAATCAGTTTACAGGAAAACTGCGAAACAATGTTGTCAGAACTTGGTAGCCATAATTGTCAGCAATCATCTCTGACTATCAGTTTGCCAACAGTTTTCACCAGGTTGCATCAGTTTTTTTTCCCACGAGGGGAGTTTCGAAAATCGTTTCTGTTTCGGACGATGGTCAAGCGCGGGTCCCCCTGTCCCGACCACCCTCACCCTGTCCTACATCTGACCCCTCCCTGGGTCACCCGCCGCATTCCTCGCCTCCTGAGTCACGACAAGTCGAGACGAGTTTCCCGATTGCCGAAAACGTCGCGTATCCGTTTGACCGACTTGCGAACACCTTTGCGATCGACGGAAACGGGGCCATTGCAGTTGCTGGAAAGGAATTGCGGAGACGCAAACCGAACAGGAACAGGATGTGCGTTGAGTCAGCAACGCAGAAGATGGGACACGAACGGATTTGGGACAGACATTTTGGGCCACTTGGACAACTCTGAATGTGATGCTGCCATTGGCATGCAATGGCTCTTGCATTAATACCCAAAGCGCCCTTTAAACATATTGTTAGTCGACGATTTACCGTGGGGTGTCTGTCAGTTGCCGGGGAATCGCATGCTCCCTGACTGTCCCTGTAAAGCGAGCTTGCCAAAATGTATCGAAAAGTGGTCTAAATTTAGTAGTAAATGTAGATAGTGTCGGGGGCGCCTGGGAGGGCGCTGGTGTCATTCGTCCACCATGCCATGCCTGGCTCCGTCTCATTCGGCTCCTTTGTGTCTTTCAGCTTTCCTGCTGACCACTTGGCTGATGGCTCAACCGGCTGACGGACGACCGCTGGACAGGGAGAGGAGGGCGGCCATCGCCAGCGTCATTGGGGGCACGGACAGCCTCAGCAACCCCTGCGTCAGCACGCCCACCACTTCCGGTTCCGCAGGCAGCTGCCCCTCAGACGGATCAGTGAGACTCTACGCCCAGAGGGCCAAGGGAAGTCTGGAGGCCCTCCAGAAGAAACTGGTAAGACACGGCATTACACGAAGGCGTTGTTGCATGTTTTTGACTTGATCAGGGCGTCTACCGGTCATGGAAGTCCTGGAAATGTCATGAAATGAGATTCAGGTCATGGAAAAGTCATGAAATTTACAACAGGGTCGTAGCATTTTTTGTCTTTTTAGTTGATTCACAAAATAAAAATTTGGGTTTAAATTCTTCATTTGTCACCTATATCCGCAACAAATTTCGCCTACGGCATGTTTTTGATCAATAATAATGTCTCAACAGTGGTGGATATTGTTTCTGAAAATCGTTATTCTAATCGTTATTCGTTATCCTCCGTATTCTAAAAGGCATCTGAAAAATGTGAAGTCTTGAAAAAGGCATGGAAAAGTCACGGCATTTGCAATACCAAATCCAGTAGACACCCTGTTGATGGTAAAGTGAGATGTCAGTAAAATTGGTAAGACCTGCAATAGTAAGGGAAAGGAAATCTAGTTTCAACATGTCATGAAAATTCAACGTATCGATGTCATTCTATTTTCATTCAAGTAGAAATTGGGAAAGGTTGAAAAAGTCGTGGAAATTCGAGGAATCAATATTCTATTTATTGTCATGTAGCTTGATATTAGTTACCGCAATCGATCGAAATGGAAAATTACCCTGCAACTCAATCAGGGAAGAAATGAACAGTGAAAGTGTGAAGTTAAAACAGGATTCTTACTCACTTTCTGGAAAGTCAGAAAAATCAGGGAATGTCGGAGATATTGAGATAGTTTGCATCAGCCAATAGATTAGTCATCATCCTCTATACAATTTTGGATAAATCAATCATTTTTCTTGGTTTTTCAAACAATTTCGTATAAAATGTCGGGGAAGCGAATGAAAATGTTAGAAAATAGCCAATTGATTGGTCATCATCCTTTATAAAAATGTGGGATAAAATTCATTATTTTTCTTACTTTTTAAAATAAACCTCTCATGGAAAATGATAGGGAAATGATTGAACATACAGGAGCCTATTTAGTTAGCTTCTGGTGCGGGTTTTACACGGCCAATGATACTGTCAATTTGGACAAATACAGGGTGTCTAACGTTCTTGGAAGACATGGAAAAGTCATGAAATGAAATTCAGGATTTGCAATACCAAATCCAGTAATTGGCGCAGTAATGATGAGTTGGTGTTACATTGTGCTTACTGACGATTATCCGAATTTTTGTATAACGTATTATCAGTATCGAAATATCGACAGTAACACTGACTATAGAGCCGCGTATTAGCTTTACACCTGCACAGAAATCCAAAACGCAATCAGTTAGGGCCACAATCGTCAGTAGTGGTTTGTTAATTACATTGAAACAGACGAAGTAAATGAGCAAAAGCGAAATTGGGCTCCCAAGGGTCAAGTGCTGGATATTCTGAAAATTGCGCATTTTGGCGAAAACTCCCCCTGGATGCTGTGCTGTGAAGCTCTCGCCAATGCAGGTCGTGCCTGGGCAAAGAGAGGGTGAGGGTGAAGGTGAAGCGGTTGCCCCGCCCCAAAAAGGCTTTGCTGACCCAAGTCACGTCGGCGGTTCACCTCGGGATTTCCCCACCCTGGCGCAGCCAATCAGCGTCTTCCTCTTGCTCAGCTTCTTGGCTGGGTTCGTACTGAAGACAGTACAGCTGAGATTGTTAAACCACCAATAGAAACTGCTTCTTGCGCAAGAATAGATGCACTGAAATCGTAATAGGACCCTTTGCTTCTAGAGTATATAGGACCTCTTATTTGCTTCCCTCTTGTAGCGCCCTCTTTAGGCCTCTTCTGTAAGGTGCCCATTGGAACTTCTACTGACCTGGCGTTTTCGACGGCTTCTGATGTACCTTCGGTGGGCCATGGTGCCTTATCGTGACTGGCAAGAGCTGAGCTCTAGACAACTATTTTGGGATCGAACCTTAGACGACCAAACGTTGATCCCAATTGATAGGACGCGATGACGTCATGCCAAAACACTGGCGCCCTCTTGCTTATCGTATGATCCGCCACTGTCTGGCAGTCACGGTCGCAGTTAGAGGACTGTCCATAGTCATCCATTAGTTGCTTGTGAATTTGCCATGTCGGGTTAGCAGTCATTCTGAAGTCAATTGTGTGTAAGATGTGAAAAATTGTTCCTTTGCACAGACTTTCTATGGACGCCATCTTGATTCAATAGCAAGACTGCATTGTGTTCCAAGACAAACATCTTTGAAGCAATTGCACAAAAATTCGTGGCAATTTCTAAGTAACATTTTTAGAACATTTTTAGAAATCATTTTCCAACATTTTTAGAGCGTTTTTAAACCTTGTCCGCCCCTAACAAACGTTTGCTAGAACCATGTTTCTGGAAACAGATTTCCTCAAAAATGTTTCCACATTTCTAGCGTGAACTTAACATGCCTCATGACATGCCGATGACATGGACTATGACATGCCATTAGAAGAATTTATAGAAGAAATGTTTTTAGAACAATTTTAGAAAAAAAAACATTTTTAGAACATGTTAAGGAGAAACATTTTAAGAAGAAAGAATTTAGAAAATGTTAAGGAGAAACATTTTAAAACGCTTTCAGAGCATTTTTAGCTTTTTTAGAGCATTTTAAAACGGTTTCAAGGAAATATGTTTGGAACATTTTTTAGCAGAAAGATTTTTAGAACATTTTAAGCAGAAAGATTTTTAGAACTATTTTAAAAGAAATATTTTTGAACATTTTGAGGAGAAACCTTATTAGCACAATTTGAGGAGAAGCATTTTTGGAACATTTTAACGCGAAGCAATAATAGGCCATTTTAAAAGAAAAAATTGTAGAATTTTTTTATGGAACATTGGGAGATTTTTGCACGGCCTCCGAATTCGATGGCTGGTCGAATTTGATCTGAACCGATATCCAGTTGTAAGCTAGGTCCTCCACTGAGCGATGGCGCTACCTGGAGAGCGTTCGAGGCAAACCCACCCCCGCACTGGCTTTGTTGCGTGCTGTCGTCCTTAGATGGCGCCCCAGTCGGAATCGGAGCCTCCACCCCGAGCCACCCTGACGAATTGTCGGCACCCCTCGGTCTCTCCCCAAGTGTGGGCGACTCCTCGCCGTTCCGCCAAAAAGCCACATTAACTAACGTTGCACTTTTTTATTCTTTTCTCCCCACAGGACCCGACCACACACACTGACCTCAACCTGACCCCGGAGATCTACCAGCCAGCCCTGACCGCCGACATGACGGTAAGCGATTGTGTTGACCACTTAACTTGCTTTTGCCCATTCAAGCTATACGTACCTGATGACTGGGTGACTGGCTGTCTGGAAAACATGGAAAAGTCAGGGAAATTCGTGATGTCTGGAAATTTGTTGTGCACAATGATATTGATTGGTATACGTATCTCGAAAAAGCATTAGAAAAGCTGTATTTGTAATCTACTTTTTGTCAAAATTTAGCCTACGGCGTTTTCATTATCACGAACATTTCCTAATACATGTACTTGTTATGAAAAAATCCACCTATAAAATGCATTATTTTTCTTAATTACAAAATAAAAATTCGCATACCCCGTTGCCTAAATGATAAATATCGTAGTTGGCTACTTATCAAATTTTTCAACAAAAAAATTACCTACAGCATTTCCATCATTGTCGAAAGGGGAAGTCCGCAAAAATGCAGTGTTTGAAATTAGTGGTTTCAACCATTAGTGTTCTTGTCGTTATTAATGTTAATATACTCAATCCATTGTTTCTTGTAATTTTTCAAAAAATGTGCCTGCGGCATTCACCTAATTCTTAATATTATTTATTTGAACAAACTTGAGACTAATTCCCTCATTTCGTGATGGATCAGATCTATAGTTTCTAAGTTCACCATGTGGCATTTTTACGGGTCAAATCTGTGATTCAGATGCGAGAAATCTGTAACAAGTGGTTCAGGGAAATTTCAACGAAAATTTGGCCAGTCACCCTGTGATGAATATGTGCACACCTTGGGCTTCTCCTAACAGCTAATTGACTTTGCGGGGCAACTTGCAAACCTTACTTGACCGAACCTAGCCTAACCTATGCCTATTGGTTATGTGTCAGGGAAATTTAATTGATGATTCGGCCAGTCACCCTACAAACACACGACTCGGCCTTTTCTAATTTAAAAATGCAGTGTGTCAAATCCGTAAAACGTTTCTTCCAAATTGTCTGGAAATTTTCAAGAAAAGTGTGTGGAAAACCTGGGAAATTGACGATTCTACCAGTCTGTAGAATTCGCTGAACTGAGCTGGCCTTTTGGCAGCGCGTGCCATAGATGACGCTGCGATCTCACAAATCGTAAAATGGCGCCAAAGACCCCAAGATGGCGCTTTTTTAACCGACGCATCCTTCGCAAACAAAAAAAATGTTCACAACCAAAAAATGTTCGTAAACAAAAAAAATCTTAGTAAACAAAAAAATTGGAAATTGAAATCACGATAAAGATTATTTTTGAATTTTTGAGCGGCCATGTTGCGTGGCCAATCGGTCGCCGAGCGGGCGTTTTGTCCTTGGTCCTTTAACATGAGCCAAGGAGCCAAGGAGCAGCTAATTTAATTACTTTCTTTTCTGCATTTTTTTCATTTTTCAATTTTCCTCCAACTCTGGCCATTGCTTCGGAATGCGCACCGTGCAAATCGCGTGCACTCGCGCCGTTCGCACCTGTTTTCGGTTGCGCCGCACGTGTTGCATTCCGTCACGCCGCCTAGGGGCGCCAGCGTCCTTTGTTACTCAACTGTTGCGATTTTACGCACGGCAAACAAAGTAATCGTCCGTTTCTTCTTTTTCAGAGTCAGCAGAAGTTGCGGGAGATTTACCGCTCCCTGGTGCATCACGCGGCCCACCTACACGCCATCAAGGCACAGGCCAAGAACTACACCAACGAGTACCGCAGGTAAGCAACAACGATCGCAGCGACGCGATGCGGACGACGAGAAACACGGACGAATTGTTCATTCTCTGTTCAGACGTTTCAACAAAAAAGTATGCAACTTACAGTTGAAGATGGCGCCAAGCAAAATTATGCTTGCTATATTTTTTTTCCGAAATTCGCATTTAATGGAACGCGAAAATGGAATGGAGCACGTTTCCGGCGAAAATTCGAATTCGTGTGCGTGACAATTTGGAATTTTGTTCGTTCACGTGCTCTGAATGGAACAGCTTGAGCAAGTTGAATGCTGTTGAAAGATTGAAAGTTGAAGGGTGGTCAACTTTGTTCGATTCAACAAATCATTGATCAACTCTGATGTGAACGTGGAAAATTCAGGGAATTGTATATTCAATCTGGAGAAACTCAAGGAATTTTATATTCAACCTGGACAGCTCTGGGAGTTTTATCTGTGGAGTCAATTTCTGGCAGTGTTAATATTTCCGAAATGTTCAAAATGGCCCTGAACTGCATCTTGGATGAAACATTTTTTATAAAAAATATTTCTCACAAATTTCTCTCATTATTATTTGACTTGCCAAAAAAAAAAATTTCAAACAAAATTTTGCTAAAATCCATTATTTATGGTAGTTTTTTTCAAAGCAGGCATGTGGCCAGTGTGAAAAATATGAAAATGTACACCCTTGTGTAAACACTGTGCAAAATTTTATGAAAACTCATTGGAAATGAATTTCACAAGAAATCCAGCTTAAAAATTCACTATTTGTCGTCTAGTTTTGTAAAAAAAAATTACCTACAGTGTATGGCCTTTTCAAAATTGTAGGTGGGTCGTGTCCTGTAGTTTGAGACACATTGTTACAGCTCTTGAAATAGCTATTTTTTCAAAAATATTGATTAACAAATGTGAAAAAATCTGATATTTTCACGTGAAAAAATGTGAAAAAAACCCAGATAATTGCACGTGAAAAAATGTGAAAAATATCAGAGTCTTGGATGTGAAAAAATTTGAAAAATTGTATACCAACTGGCCACAAGCCTGCGCGAATCTGCTGAATTTTTGTGCAACTCGTAACGGGCCCCTCGCGTTTTCAACTTCCATGAATCGGAGTTTTTTCTCCCAAACTATTTAGCGCTAGTTTTTGTTTTTCCCACCGTATATTTGAACCACTTTCACTAATGAATGTCCACACGGGACGTTGCTCTCGTCCACTGCAATTGACCCCCTCCCCCATGCACCATGCGTTTTATGGAATGGTGCTGCAGTTGTTGTTCTTGTCGAAATTTTCGTTCGTATTTTTCTGACTCGTAATTAACGCAAATGAGCAAATGAGCGTCGATTCGCACGAAATCGGCGTTGATTTATTGAAATTGTGCTCGCCGTTTAATTAGCGGCAGCCCGATATTTTACTTTAACGCCCGAATATTTCAGCCCCAAGTGGCAGATTTATCGGCTCCTTTCGCCCAAGTTTTTCAAGAAACTTTTCCACTTTTTTTCGACAATTTTCTATTCTTCGAAGATGAAAAATCGTCTGCCGTGCGGAAAAAGCATTACCATTTCGGCTGTTTTTTTTCCCGCCGAAAAGGGCGACAATAATTCAGATTTTAATATCCAGCGATTTAGGAAAATGAGCTCCTTTCACGAGCGTGCCGACCATTGACTACAGTACATACAACCTGTGTAAACTCGAAAGTTACATCCTCTCTAAACTAATGTCAGTTTCCAGTCCTGTCGTGGGATCCACGTTAAATCTAATAAAACCCCATATCCGGATATTCGATAATTTTTGCATTTGTTAGTGTTAGCACAACTTTTCCTGAGTATTGGCACAAATCAAATAGTCTCGTTCGACCTTTGAGCAACTACTTTTGTCTTATCTTTGCAATTTGCAACTATTCTGTATAATCTTATCCTAACTTTACAATGAGCAACTAATTAGTCTTGTCCTATCTTTGAACAACTTGTCATGTCCTAACTTTGCAATGAGCAACTGGTCGTCTTAACTATTCTTGTCCTATATTTGCTATGTGCAACGACTGCCCTTATCAGTAGTAACTAGTCTTATCCTATCTTTGAGCAACTAGTCATCCTATGTTTTCAATGATCAACAGTGTTGTCCTGTCAGTATTTTTGAGGCACTAGTCTTACCCTATCATTGCAATAAGCAACTCGACTTGTCCTATTTTTGAGCAACTATGGTCTTATCCTATCTTTACAATGAGCAACTAGTCTTGTCATGTCTTTGAGGGCCAAATTTTGTACTTTCACAACATTGTGTTTTTCTCAGGTTGCATTTTTTAACTGGCTATTTCAAAATTAGTAACGCCAACCGCTTTTGTGATTTTGCAGCAGTGGGCGTGACTGGCCAATTAAAAAACGCAACTCGAGAAAACCACAACATTGTGAAAGTTCAAAATTTGGCCCTTGGCTTATCCTAACTTTGCAATGAGCAACTAGTCTTGTCCTACATGTATCTTTGCAATGAGCAACTTGCGAATCATTTCATTTTCCTTTTTTTTTACCATGACCATCTCTCTTAGAAGTCTTTCTGATTTTCTCGTTTCAGCGTTATAGGCGACATCAACCACGTCCAGTGTTCGCTCAAGTGCGCCGCTTTAGTAACAAACGCCGAAGCGGAAGACGACGCCAGCGCCGCAGCGGCCGTTGAGGCCTATGGCGCTCCGGACGACTCTACTCAGACGATGCGTGACCTAGCCGTAGCCCAATACACGATCGCCCTGCTGGACACGCTGATCGCTCAAGTGGCCGGGTGACCCCTGACCCTGCCTGGCTCTTAGCACAACACAAGGACGATTCTAGTCAGGCCGTCGGGCGATCCGCTGGACACCGACCAAACTCAGGGATTTTGGCCAACAGCCGGCTGACTGGTCAAGCCGTGAGGTCAGTGAGGAGCCCACGCCCCCCTCGTGCCTCGTCCCGCCCCCCCGGCTCATCTCATTTTTTGCAAATACTCAACTTCGTCTTTTTTAATTTATTCATTAGGCATTTTATATCGTTCGTAGTGTTTCGCTATTTATTTTAATTTATTTTCAAGCCGCTAGGGGCGCCACCATGCTTTTGCTAGCACCTTTGGTGGACACTGAGCTCCAGAAATGTTTCGGTGTTGCGAGGACTTAGCGATGAGTTTGGTAACGTGGAAAACTCCGATAATGAGCCTTTGGTGCAATGGTCGTTATAAAAATTACTTAGAAATTCTCACAGCCCAAGGTAAAATGGGTTGAATTGCAATAGCTAATTTTTAAGCGAATGACTGAGGCATCGATGGATTTTGTCGTGCTTTGGCTGTTCACTATGTTATTTATTGATATTTATTAAAAATTTTAAAGTAAGGGAATTGGTGCAGTTCACCCATTACGTATCGAGGAAGGAGATTTCAAGAGGAAATCCAAATTTCTTACCAGTCTTTGAATTGGTCGCATGTCTTAGGTGTTTGGAAAATCTTATTTATTTATTTATTTATTCAACGACATATTCCAAGATTCAGATTTGCTCAAATTTTCAAATCTCTCATTAAGGCCAGAAGCCCTCAATTTTAGCTCGAGGGAGTTTTCCACCACGATCATTGCTAATTTCCTATCCTATTGTTGATTTTTTATGGAGCCTGGAAAATCTCTGATTTTCTCGCATAATTTTAATTTTTATTTATTTATTATATTATTATTTATTATTTTTTTTCTCCAAAATTCGAACCATCAGTGTCTCCAACATACCAAATGAATCTACCAAATGACCAATGTGCTCGCGTCGAAAGACTCGCTGTTTAAGAAATCCGGTTTAATCCGTCCACATCATGTTCGTCTTGCGACTGCTAAGGTCACGGGTCGGGTGACCTCGGGTCCGAATGCACTCGTTGGGACCCAAGGCACATCGCACCCAACGTGCTGCAAATTTGCATGGAAATTGAAGAAATTGTGGACCCCCTCCTCTATTTTAATGAATTTCAATTATGTCTGTGATGCTTGAAAAGGAGGAGGGCCCCTGCCTTATTGTACATAATCATGCGTGCGTGTTGTTATTTATTTATTTATTATTCGAATTTTAATCAGGATTAAAAACCGAATGTTTTAGATTGACGTGGAATCTTTGTTCGTGATTTGGGAGGGATAATTGAAATGCTGGTCCACCTATTTCTGCGTGCGTGGTGAAACCTGGTTATGTTTTCTTGAATTACATGTATGAACTTGAACCAAACTGAACCTAAATGCATGGATGTTGTACATGTTGGAAGTCTAAACAAAAATCTTTAGCTTTGATGTCTGCTGTATGCACAATTTAAATGCTGAAAATTAAAATTGGAGTGTATTTTCATGGGTTTAAGTTCAGCATATGTGAAGACCAATGCTGCCATGGGCCACTTGAACATAAACCAAATTGCTTTCAACAAATTGTGTGAGAATTTATTGAAAAGTAGCAATAAGGAAAGCCAAATTTGCTAGTTTGACTCACATATCACAAAATGATTAGAAAACAAGACTGAAATAATAATGCACAAATTTGAATCGTAAAAATTAAATTGAAATTGATATAAAGCAATTTTTGTTTTTTATATGGTTTCTGCATTTATAAATCCCTGTGATCTTTACTGGCTGGTACAATTCATTATCAAAAGAAACCATAAAAAATAACAAAAATTGCTTTGAAATAATTTTTATTCGAATTTCTCCAATTCAAATTCTTGCATTTTTATTATATTCAGCCTTGTTTCCCAGTCATTTTGCACTACATGGGTCACGAAATAGCAAATTTCGCTTTCCTTTATTATTAGTTTTCAATTGATATTGATATTCTCGCATAAATTTGTTGAAGACAGTTCAGGGTGTTCAGGTTACGTCTGCGTGGCCCTTGGCAACACTGCTTTCGGATTGCACTTTGTCGTAGGATTTCGAATTCGAATTCGCTGGAAGTTCGATGTTCGATGGCTGACGTTCTGATATGAATCAGATTAAATGTTGTGACATTTAGCCAAAATTTGAGTGGCCGACAGCTAGTTTGTGCGCGATGTTTCTCTGACTGGACAACGATCTCGTCCGACGCGAAAACGGGCTTCAAGTAAACTAATTTTCGCGTAGTAGTGCAAAAATCCGCGACACCTTAGGCCTAACGTTCCATTCTACATGTTCGTAACGGAAAATTGCCGAAGGCTGTTGGGTAAGCTACTTTTCAATTTGGTCAGCCTGATTTTGGTTTATCTTTACACGCCAATAAACGTTGCGATTGAAACATTAAACTCATTCACGAGACAACGAAAACGAAAATTCCAAGCGACCGCAAGGTCAGCTATTCAAGGTCACACTGCTGTTTGTAATCTACATGTACATGTATGTTTGTGGTCGATCATTGCATCAACTATAGGCCTTCGTAATTCACATAAGCCGTGCTTAAGCTTTGATTTGTGATACTTTGTAGGTCAGGTATTATTTCATCGCAAATCGCGCTTTTCACTCCAATGTGAAAGAAGTAGTTGAGAGGAACCCACACACATATGGCAGTGATTTCAAGTTTCACTGATGGCATTGGCATCATCATTAGACTGTTGGATTGAGCGACATTTTCATAAAAATTAAATCAACTTTGTTGGTCAAATCAACAAAGATGATGTTACCATATTGATGCCCATTAAATTGGATTGATGGATTACACCCCCCCCCACTACCACTACATAACCACGTGGTACTCACGTACTGATTGTATGTTACTGAGTAACAGAGTTGAGTTGAATTGAAGGATTTTAGCCACACAAAAGCACATGTATTAACACAAACTGAACGACGATACTGTATGAAGGAGTGCAGAATTCAAGGGGGTGACAACTCTTAAAAATTGTGTGGGTCTACACCTTACGGGAGATTTCCGTTCCATGGAGAATTTCAGTGAGACTTCCAAGACTTCAGTGGGACTTCTCGCACATGTATACCTGACTTCACAAGTTGCCACCCCTCGCTAAAACTGCTATAACGATTAATGACATAATACTTGAACGTTCTCTTTCAAGATGTATACTGAGTACGAAGTATACTATATCGTACTTTTACGGAATCAGGTCTTTTTCGTAGAGTAGCCTACTAATTAGCTTTAACTAAATCTTGGTAGAAAAAGTAAACCTACAGTATAGAGTATAAACAGCTATGGTGACATGGCATTATGTTCGAATCAATGCTGTAATTGGCAAAAGGTTTAGCTATTGTGGGAAATTCGTAAATTCCGAGCAGGAAAGGGGACGTTCGAGTATTACATCATTCCTTTTTGCCGTGTGGGGTTTGGCCACATACATATAATGACAGGGTCAAAGAAATATCGAGTCATTTGTAATCATAATATGGGTTAAATTTCATTCCAACTGATATCGTATTTGTATGCAATCAGACTACTAACAAGCTTTATCATAACCTTGAAGCGAATGTAGAGTATCAACAGCTATGGTAACGTGACGTAATGTTCTAACCAATGCTATAGATACGTGTAATTATAAAAGTTAAGGTTCAACTAATGTGGAAATTCTGCAGCTTCCCCATTTCACCAATTGGTGAAGAAATGCAAGTTGAGCTGGTTGCATTTTCGAGAGTTTGCGAATCAGCGTGTCACGAAGGAAACTCCGTCACGCTTCGGTACCAGCCGAGAATAGGACCAGGCTGACCCCACGGGCTGAAATTCGTTTCGGGTGGGATATCACAGCTCGGGCTTACTCATATCCTTCATGAGCAAACACAAAACCGTATTTATAGCAAATAACATTTTCTGCTGATGAACGCATGCGCAGACCACTGCTACAGCTGTTTGGTGTAACAACCCGGGCCAATTATGTTTGTCACCGAAATGCTGAAATATCATCTCTGACTCACGTCGGTGATGAACGCGTGTGATGTCACACGAGTCCCCTACATGCACGTGCAACCTGACTGTGATACGATAACTCTTTCGTGGGACTATTTTTGGGACCAGGGTCCCGTAAGGTCGTTGAAACCATCTTTGACCCTCAAAAATCCAACTTGACTTTGCTCGCATGAATTACTTTTGAAAATCACCAATCGCATCATGGTGACTACCAACCTGGAAAACCTGGGAACATCAGGGAATTTTGAATCGAAATCTGGAATTTTTCAGTATCAAAATTGATATATAAAATGAGTATAAAAATGATTGGTCTGGTAATCAAATCTACAATTCCCCTAAAATTTGGTTGCGTAAAATTCAGCATTGGTGATTAAGTTTTTAAAACAAAAAAATGCCTTATTATTATTATTACAGGGTTCCCACTTTCTGGGAATTCAGGGAAATTAAAAAAATATCAGGGAAGGTCAGGTAAATGAAAAATACCAGGGAATGTCCGGAAAATGAAAAAATATCACGGAATGGCTGGAAATTGAAAACATTTCTGGGAATGTAAGGGAAATGAAAATGTATTCATGAAATATTCGTGAAAATGCCTATAAATTTCAGGTAAAGTGAGATAAGCTTAGTTTGCGTTAGCCAATTGATCAGTCATCATATTTTATACTTGTAAAAATTTGGGATAAAATCAATAATTTTTTTTCAAAAAATTTCACGTAAAATGTCGGGAAAATGACTGAAAAGTTGTCAAGGAAATCGACTCGATAATTTGAGTGGAAATCCTGTACATATAAATACATTTTTTGAAAGTGGAAAAATTAGAACGTGACCCTGTAAAACCAGGAACACTCAGGGAATTTCGTTTTCAGAAATTAGCAGTCACTGTGTGCAGTCTTGGCCCAAGTTGACCAGAGGCATGCGTCAACGCAAGGGGGCGCGTGCGTCTACTTTAGGTGGTTTCGACTGTTTTTTTGCCAATTTGGTGGGGCCACAGTGCGTGCGCTTGTGCCATAAAACTGCTACAATTAAGGCGAGCCTGAATTATTCATGGACGCTAGGTGGCGGTTGCATGGAGCGCCGTTCCACTTTTCTTTTTATTTTTTGAACTGCTTGCTCTGCTTTTCCACGCGACTCAGGAATTTGGTAAATGTGGTTTGAGGGGCTGATGTGCCGCTCCGAGACATGTGCTGAGTCATCGTGACGTGGCTTGTTTTGTTTTGGTACAAGCGTAGTTCGAGGCGGCGCCGTTCGATGGCGCTGCGGTGGCGCCACGGTCGCCACTGGTACCCTCCATGCGTGACATCAGAGCCATCACCAACGTTCACCCCAAAATGCCTTGGCCCTTTTGCACGAACATGTTTCATCCTTGCAAAGTTTGTCACTTTGATGGTGTTGAAACGACGTTTCATGATCAGTGAAATTCGTACATTGTTGTTGTTTTGGTGTAAAAGTAGAGGGTGATCGTAAAGTCCTACCCTCATTACAAAAGTTGTTTAAAAAACTGCGAAGCCTTATCCACACATAGCAAACATTTACTAGAAACGTGGTTTCTGGAAATATATTTCCTCATAATTTGTCCACATTTATTTTATGTACATGTAATCAAGTGAAACTCCAGAAGTTTATTAGACGAGCTCCTGTAGTTTGTCATATACATGTACGTGGAAGGTAGAGGAACTCCTGTAGTTTATTTCATGTTCATGTACATGGAAGGTTGAGGAACTCCTGAAATTTATTTCATGTACATGGCATGTAGAGCAACTCCGGAAGTTTATTAGAAGAACTCTTGTAGTTTATTTCATGTACATGTCAATGGAAGATAGAGGAATTCCAAGAGTTTCTCAGTTATTTCCAAAATTTGGTCCTCGTAAATCTAAAAGGTTTTTTTAAATCGATTTTTATAATGAGGGAAGGAATTTATGATCAGCCTGCGCTTTCACACTAAAAACAACAACACGCAACAATCATCATATCATGTCATCTCAAAAGTAGGCTATTCTCAGAGACAAAATGTTTTTTTTTTTCCTGAAAATTAAATCAAAATAGTGGATATTTTGCAACACTCGTGAGCACCCAGACTGGTCTTGGATTTAGATGCGGGAATTTCGGGGGAAAGTTTTCAGGGAAGTGAAGAGTTGTCCTCAAAATTTATGATGGGGAAGTGCCAGTGCTGTGGGCCAGGGAGGGATGATTAAAGGTTTGCCAATTAAAAGATGGGGCTCGGTTTGGATGGCTTCACCAAAATCTAAACTGATCAACAACGAATAAAAACACGAAAACTGCTTGAGATAGGCCTGCAAGGCAACCGTCTCTCCATCGATCATTGTTACTGTCAACATATCGAAAGTGTCAGTTAGTTAGCCAAGGTGCCAGTAATAAGAATGAAACAGCAATCCATAAAAACCTCATAAATTCACAAAAAAAAACTGTTTTATGAAAGCCTAACATCCTCGACGACCAGTTTACTGTCAATATTTCGATACTGATAGTAAGTTAGCCAAGGTGTCAGTTATCAACATTGAACAGCAATCCATAATATACTTCATAAATTCGCGAAAAACACTGTTTTATGAAAGCCTAACATCCTCGACGACCTCTGTTACTGTCAGTATTTCAACACTAGTGTCAGTTAGTTCGCCAAGGTGTCAGTAATCAGAATGGAACAGCAATCTATAAAAAACCCATAAATTCGCGAAAAACACTGTTTTATGAAAGACTAATATCCTCGACGACAAGTGTACTGTCAATATTTCGATAATGACAGTAAGTTAGCCAAGGTGTTAGTAATCACAGTCAAACATCAATCCATCAGTATCGTGCCCCATACATAATCAGTATTACTGACAACTCACCGTCGTTATTTCTTGAAATGGACAGTATTATTGACCGAGAGTGAAAGTGGAAAACACGTTAACGATGACCTACAAATGTTCAACGCAAATTTAAGATTCAGGTCGAAACTGGACCAACGACACGAATTATGGGTCAGCTTCTAACCAGTTGTGTCCGCATGGGTGTTAGTAGTAAACACAAGTCAACATTCGAGTTATATTCGAACTTTTTAGAACAATACCAGTCCTATACCCTCCAGTTGTCTAACTGTTGAAGACACCAAGTTGTTGCCTCGTTGCAATGGCCATACCTGTTGTAAAAAAAATTAAATGGACATTGGTCTATTTATCCTAAATTGTTTCCCTGAATTGTTTACGAGTTTGTTTTCTTTTTGACTAACACCTGTAGGGAAAATGTTTTTGTACCATGACCCTAGAGGGTTCACGAGGGTCGTCCATCGTTGGACGAAATGACACTTTTGATTACCTGTTTGGGGTCACTTTGACGTCATGTCTGGGTTAAAAACCTCGACAAATTAATTCTGTTAAATTGGCGCACTGAATTGCACTATTTCATGCTATAAGGTGCGCGTAGGATATCGCAGACAGGAAGCTCCTGGAAATGCTCTAATAAAAGTGTTGGAGAAATTGGTCCCATTACGAGTGGGAAGCGGATTATTCAAAGAAATGTTTATTAAGGAAATGCACGGTTTTTTCTCTAAATTCATCTTTACTTTGCTCGTAATTAGTACCAATGAAATAGGGTTTAGATATATTTATAGTCTAGAGCTACTGCTCCACCACTAGGGTCACCTTTTCGTGATGACATTGACTGAGCTTGGTGCCTAGCGTCAACCACCTTGGCCGCCATCTTGGAAATTTAAGAAACTATGCTTTGGCTCAATTCTGGCGTTGTTGCTTTTCCTCAACGGAAATATAATATGCTGCTATGATGTTTTAAATTTAGTAAATTGATACTCGTTGCAAAGGGATGCCTGGGTCTAGCAGCTGCACGAAATGCATCATAGATGGAGCTGGAATTTTTGAATGATTACATGGAATTTGAAGGAAACTATAGCATGGTGACTACCAATCTGAAAAACCTGCAAACCTCAGGGAATTTTTTTACTCAACCCCGGGATACCTGGAAAACTCAGTATCAAAATGTACATGTATTTACGGTACGTACTGCATGTACATTATAATGATCTGTACTTATTTCCAAAAAACGGAAAATAATACCTGAAATCCATCGTAAAATCCATTATTGGGATGTTTGTTTGGTTTGTTGACTATAAACCTACAAGTTGAGATGTAGTTTTTTTTTTAAATTCGCACACAGCGTTCCCTTGAGATTGTTTTAAAGGTAATTGTAGCACACGTTTCATCTTTAATATATATTTTTTGAACCTTGAAAAATTAGCACATTGCCATGGAAAACATGGAAAACTTAGGGAAATTCATTTTGAAAATTAATCACCATGCTATAACTGATCATCATTTCGTTATATTTTAAGGCTATCATAATAGATGGCGAGATTGCTGCAAGGGTTTAACATGATTGTTGTCCAAAAATAAACCTGAATAATTGAAGTAATCCAAACCATAGCATTGTAAGTGCCTGATGCCCTTACTTTTTAGGATTGGGAAGATAAACTAACCTAATAACGCAATTTCTTTATTAAGCTGCCCCTAACCGCCATGCAATCTCTGCCAGCCTAGGAGCTATTAGGAGAAGCCACTTTCTCGCACTGTCATGGAGTAGCTGGGCATCTTATGCAGCATAGAACATTAACAATTGCAGATATTCAAAGGATAATGATACGTCTCTAAATCAAATTGCTAGGACGGAAATTAACGAAGGCTATTCATCGTTGAGCCAATGTAACCGAGTCAGTGCTGCTTTTCGTATTATTGTTTTTAGTACTAAAATAAATTTACCCGATATACGTTATAGTTTGGCACCCTTCAATTATGTAGGAAAACGTTGTCCAGATAAACGTTTCGAGTGATTACAGTTAAAATCCGCTTTTCTGGTAATTTTTTATTCAATTTTCGTCTGTGGTGTTAATTTCTGTCGAAATTAATATTTGTGGAAATTGCTGTTCATTCACAAGTAGTTGGTTTAGTTTGACCGTTGCGTCTATTCTCGTAACTTCTTGGAAATTGTGCTTTGATTTCCGTGAATTTTAGCAAGTTTCTTTTTTTGATTGATTGGACGATTTGCTCAATTTGACGCACAGTGTTTGTTAAGCCTTTGAATGCTTAGGCTTTTTCTGGCATTGATGCGGAACTACATATGTGCTCATATTGACATCACTGATTTTATCAACCCTCATTTCTTGTTTCGTTTTAGCGGAATTATTTGAGACTTATACTTGCGTAACAAAACTCAGATTTCGGCATGGTGACTATCAACCTGAAAACCTGTTAACTTCAGGGAATCTTATATTCAACCTGAAAACCTGGAAAACGCAGGCAATTTTGAATTGAAACCTGGAATTTTCAGTATCAAAATTGTATTTTTTGTTCGTTCGTTATAATTCTGAGAAATCAGCAGAAAAACGATTTGCCTGATAACCCATTCTACCACCCCCCTAAAATTCCTACCGAAAATTCTCAGCATTTGCGATTAAGTTTTTCCAAAAATTGTGCCCGTGGCGCTCCAGAATTGATCTTACTTTATGCATTAATGGTGATATAGTTTAAGGTGATATGTTGCCTTCGTTGTTAATATTTCTGCAAAACGTTTTCGAGTGATTACACCTAAAATCCTTTATTTATGGTAATTTTTGTATTCAAATTTCGTCTATGGAGTTAATTTCTGTCAATTTTAATATTTTTTGGAAATTTTCAAAAGGATTGGTTGTTCTAGTCTTTAAATATAAAAAACCCTCGAAAAGTTTTCATTATTATCATTATTTCCACAAAAAAAGGCCTTTCTTGGAAAATATACCTAAAATACGTTACCTAATACGATACCTAAAATACAGGGTGTCTACCAGTCATGGAAAAGTCATCAAATGAAATTCAGGTCATGGAAGTCATGGAAAGGTTATGGAATTTACATTGATATCATGGAATTGTTGCCTTTGATTGATTCACAAAGTAAAAATTTGGCTTAAAATTGTCATTCTGTTTCACACAAAAATTCAGCTATGGCGTTTTTTGGCCAATGATCACGTCATCACAGTGGTAGAGGATGTTTCTGAAAATCACTGTTTAGTGATGATATAAAACTCGAACGTCCCCATTTTCAAACAGACATTGCAAATTTGAAGAAGTCATGAAAAGTCGTGGAGGTTGCAATACTAAATCCAGTAGACACTGGCACCCTGAATGTGCGTAAAATCAGTTACTGGGATATGTGTACTCGGTAAAGTCGACTATAACCTACCATTTG
This sequence comes from Kryphioiulus occultus, assembly GCA_034687865.1. Classification (NCBI taxonomy): domain Eukaryota; kingdom Metazoa; phylum Arthropoda; class Diplopoda; order Julida; family Julidae; genus Kryphioiulus; species Kryphioiulus occultus. The sequence continues at coordinate 20,234 of JAQGAF010001888.1, forward strand.
AGATTTTTTTTCAGAAAATCTAACCTACAACGTTTCCTTATTATTACTAAATATTGTGGCACACTTTAATCGTTAAAACATTTGTAAACCTGGAAAATCTGGAAATCCTGGAAAACCCTGGGAAATTTCGTTTTCAGAAATTAGTAGTTACGGTGGATAAGACATTTAGGCATTCAGTAACAAACCACGGTAGAACCTCCAAAGTTGACCACCTTCCCATGTTGACCACCTACCTATGTTGATCTAAGGTGATCTTTACATGTTGACCACCTGCACCTCTGTATGTTGTATGTTGACCACTTCGACTATGACACACAATAGTAATTTACGCTGTATGTTGACCAGCATGTTCTGAACATGTAAAGTCATGGATGATTAAATTTATTGGCTGCTTGCAAAACTTATGCTGTACACCCCTGGACACTAACTGTGTCTCCATATAGAGGTACAAATGGTCAGCATACAACATACAGGGGTACTCCTACTGTACTGTACATGTAATTGCTGGATAAATTTGCAGCACATTATCAATACTGGTACTTTATTATACAGGTATGAACATTTTAATAAGATTATTCATTAATGATGAATGATGACTGTAAAATGTAAGTACATGCAGTTCCTCCTTATGTTGACCATTTTGCGACAGTACCTCGGGTGGTCAACTAGTTGTTGCCACGCATGAACAAGGTTATGTGCACGGTTCCGCCCCTATTGCTCCCAGCTTGACCTGACCGAGACAGACCGTTCGTCTGCACCTGACAACCCATTCACGGTTATTGTTGTTGTCGTCCATTTCGTGCACCTATCACGATGGACTATGGATTGCGGCATTTACTGTGGCTTCGTGTTTAATTACAAAAATCTATATGGTGGCTGTTATTGCTCCCCAGCGGATCTCGTTTAATGCGAGCCTGCAAAGTCACATTCGTGAAATATTTAATGGAGTCAGGTCTAAGGAAACCACCCCCATTTTTGCGCAATTCTTGTCTTTTTGGAGAAATAAATTTGAGCTGAACGGTACGTAATTACCGCCCTGGCTCCCTATTTATCGCTTTTTATATTTCCAGAAAAATTGAATTTCGGCTAATTGATGGCCCCAGCGCCAACCGTAAATAATTAGCGCGATTTGGCCAAGCTTTTAATTTTGCAATCGAAATTTTTTCCCCCAAAAAATCGCAGTTTCTGCCTTGTTTATTCCAGTCGTATATCGCTTTAATGGCCGAGGACTTTTAACTCGGGCCGTTTTTAAAATAATGATAAATTTTCAGGTGTAGTCGCCACGCCCCTATAGCTATGGCACAGCGGCTTAAGAATACACGTATGGTTTTTGGGCCTTTAATGCGTGCTGCTAAATTATGCCATGCGGCAATTAATATGCTCCGAAACTGCCAAACTCGCCGCCCCGTGTTTTTTACTTTTTCAAAAACAATAAAAGTTCGTTTTTATGTCCGGTGTAATGTCCAGAAAGCTCGCCAGTGATCACTGGCCAAGAACTAACGCGCAAACTGCACCATAATTCGATTAGAAGGTGGCGTGGCTACTTGGAAATTCAGAAATTGCTTTCAGAAAGTTATCACCTGCAAATACGGGTGAATGGGAAAGTCGGGGATTTCTAACTAACTGGGAAAGTCAGGGAAATTTTGAAAAAAAATTTAGAAAGTCAGGGGATTTGTAACTAACTGGGAAACTTGGGAAAGTCAGGAGAATTATGACATGAAAAATCCAAATTAAAAAAAGGGCATTGGTACTTTGATGTTGCGTTAATTCCTTTACTATTCAAATTCAATATTTATCGTCATAGACAATGGCCATATTCATTAAAAGCATTATTTTAACTATTGACTTTAAAGTGGTGAATAGGAATTACTCTAAAGAAGTAACTGGAGGAACCACACAGAACCTGGGAAATCTAAGAAAGTCAGGGACTTTTGAAAAAAAATTAAAAAGTCAGGAGATTTCCTATAACTTTTCAATTATAATTTCTATCCAAAAGGTATTCCAAATATCGATTATGGCATTAAAAATCCTAACTAAAAAGTTCTTTAATACTTCGATGTTGCGTGAATTCCTTTGCTATTCAAATTCGATATTTATCGTCAGTCAATGGCCATATCAACCATTTTTAACCTGGAAAACATGGCACACAACTAGTGCAGAGACAAACTGTCCATATATGGTGTGTCAGGACCAACACCAGTACGAACGTACTAGGGGTGGCAAAATTGTTGCGCAGTGAAGCATCGTTGCACACCAAAACGATTAATTATGGAGTTCAGAAATGGCCAATTCGGATCTCTTAATAACCCGGATCTGAATATATAGGCACGCAATTAATGCATTGTTTGGCCGCAGCATTGTTGCCCCGTCTGTATGTGTTATTGCACTTTTCTAAGCTCAAGGTTCTGAAACGTCAAATAACATTAATTAAACGTCGATGATGACTAATTGCGGTGATGGCCTGGATGGCGCCCATCTTTAACGTTCATTGTTATTCAACCACCTGGTCCACGATGACAGGTAGCACCCCGCAACGGTGCAGACCAGAAAGCGTAATACGTGCGGTCATCGCAGCATTGTGATTGTGCTCAGCAATGACACAGAGGAAGTTGCTTATGTGTGCAGCGCATGAAATGTAACGTTTACACCGGGGAGGGGCTGGAGCTGGGAATTCCCCATTTCCGGAATCCCGGCCAGTTTTTTTTTCCGTTTTTTTTCTCTACAAAACAATCGAGGCAGTCGTTATTGAAAAGTGACCAGAAATTCAGTTTCAACAACTTTTTCAGCATTTTATTGCATGTTGTTTGCTATTGCCAAAGTACTTCAGCTTCCATCTTTGGTCTCCCATTTGCAGTTTCCATGCTGTCAGAAATTAAAATGTATGTCACCTTGTGATAATTTCTTCCCTCCAATTAATCAGGGTGTCTACCGGTCATGAAATTGACATCAAGGTCATGTAAAAGTCATGAAATTGACATCAGGGTCATGGTAAAGTCATGAAATTGACATCTGGGTCATGGTAAAGTCATGAAATTGACATTAGGATCATGGTAAACTCATGAAATTGACATCAGGGATGAAATTTTCAACTTCCCTGACTTTACCAGGCTTTTCAATTGCCGTGGTTTCCAGGTTTTTCTGGTGTGTAGGTTAATTGTTAAACATAAACAGGAGATGGAACACAAAGTTTCATTGGGAAACAGCAAATTTCAATTATTATTTTTTTAATTGACAAGTTCATTATTAATTTCTTTCACAGATTTGCTCGTTATCTTTTGGTAGGTTAACCAATCATGTAAAATGCATTACTTACGTTGAATTTTACTGACTTTTCCAGGTCTGGGGGAACCCTGCATGTGTTGTCACTACGGTACTGACCTCAAATACTGGCTTTTTATTAAGATCTCAGGGCTCTCACTCAAATTTTCAAGTCGATTTCACTGACATTTTGCATAAGATTTAGAATAACAAGAAAAGTTATGGATTTTATACCAAATTTGTATAAAAGATGACGACTAATCAATTGACTGATGCAGACTATCTCAATTTCCCAGAAATTTTCACAAATTTCCTGACATTCCCTGAGTTTCCAGAAAGTGGGAACTCTGAATCTTGAAGCAATATTTTAATGCGTTGGTTCAGTCAACATCTTTGAAAACATTTACTATCCTAAGATTCGTCAGCCATCAAATATACGTCATTGCATTCTTGGAATTTAATCAACTATCTGGATACTTTATTTTCCTTCGATTAGAGATGACGTATGTGTGACGTTCATTGATAAGCAATGAGCCATCTTGGGGCAAAGTTTCATCTTCCATGTTTATTCTTAATATTCGGTCAATAATGGGAAGAAATTTCAAATGCCAAGTTGTGTTTAGAACGATAGTGGTAGCTTATTAAATTGTAAAATATTACATACGTTAGTAGTAGGGTAAGTGACAATAATCATACCACTTATACGTTGGACTGAAGCGCTACATGTACAAGATGGCGTCAAGACTCATTACGAGCTATTGGAAAAGATGGTACAGACAAAGTGTTTTCAGCTGTTCAACATACGATTTAATTTCTCCAAATATAATCAAAATACGATTCGACAGTTCACTGAAATGCGCTTCTGTATGGAATTAAGGCACTACTTAAAATGGCGTCACAATGGATAAGGGGTACCGCTCGTTTAGCGTCCTGTATAATTGCATACGATGTTTTCATTGCAAATCTGGGGTCAAAAATAACGCTATTTTTGAGCAGGTTTTGGGACGAAATAAGCGAGTTCATCATGGCGTCCTGATTGGTTGCACATCTTATTCATACGGCATAATAATAAATTAAATCAACGTCAAATCATGGCAATAGGTTCACGCGCCTCGGAAACAATAAATATAAATAAATAAATAAATAACTTTCAAAAGCACTTAAAAACAACAGGAGGGAGCCATAAAAGTGAATCACACGGAATGCATGTTTTGGTTCGATTTCTTGCCTCCAAAATGCTAGGACGAGATACACGATTTCATGGTGATGAAGCCAGGATTGGTTTAGAGAGGTCTGGGATGACGTCACGGCTTTAGATAGAAAATGGCGCCTGCTCACCATGTGGTGCGACCTTGTTGTGCGAAAGGGTAAACTGGGGACATTCATCCTGTGACGTTACAAAAAAAAATTGCAAATTTGAAGTACAAAATACAAATGCTAGTTACTGCAGGGTTCATACCGTCAGGGATATGAAATGTTGCCAGCGAAAGTCAGGGAAAACATTCAACAAATTTTGAATTTAAATTTTTTCACTTTATTTAATCAAAAAAGAAGGTCCGAAAAGATAACTTGGAAGCAGAGACAATTGACCAAGAAGTGTTGCAGTTGTACAGAAAAATTCAAAAATATAGTTAATTGTAGTGTTGCAAATAAAGTTAATTTTAATTACGTGTGACATTTTTTATTTGATAAGTCAGGGGAATTTAGTTGCACATTTTGGTATAAACCCTGAACGGTTATTATGCAAAGTAAAATTTTTGAAAAATTTAAAACTAGGTTTCGTGACGTCACAGCACGATGCCCCTATGGGCGCTATGGCCTGCTTAAGACATCACATCTCTATAAGTTTCAACTAACAATCTCAATTCTCAATAACATTTCTATAGATTTAAAAACAAACGATGGTGTGAAATTGTATACAAAGCGTAAAAATTGGATTCTCTCTCTTGCCATCTTCTATAATGTACAATTGCCGATGGGGACATAATACACGTTCGTACAGGGTGTTTATAAAGAACCCACTTCAGGGAAATGCCGGATAATGCTGTAAGATTCAATTAAAAACGATAGAACTATCCAATAGAAACATCCAATATTTAAGAACACGTTCAACGTGTATTGACAGCTCCCAGCCGCTCATAAAATAATTAGAAAAGCATCACTTTGACTGAAATAGGTGGACACCCTGTACGTGTATTTGGCTTTGCGATGAGGAGTAAAAATGGCGGAGGGACAATGGGGACAGTAGGACAGGGGAAACGACGTTTATGATAATAAATTAATGATTTCGTGAATTTCGAGAGGAATTTTAGCTTGGGTACAGGCGGCCTCATCCAAAGCTCTTGTTATGATAAAAAATCCTGAATTTTCAACTTGAAATTTTCAGTGAAATTTTCATGATGCTTTAGGGAATTATGATGGCACCAATGAGATTCCCTCATTAAAAATTTGGCTTAAAAACGTGAGTTTGGTGTCGAAAGCTGCGAGTCGTGACATGTTGACACGACATGTTGCCGGTCATGACACTTGACACGTTGATGGAGCGCCGAGTCTTCACCACTTGTTCGATGGGCTCGCCAATGGTAATTTAGAAAAATTACGTCAGAATTTGACAGTCAGATGCCCGGTTACGAGACGTACATTTTTCAATTTTTTCTCTCTGCTTGCTGGGCCCTATTCCTCAACGTGACCATTCCACAAAGGCATGGAGTTGTACTTGTGGAGATATGGAGTAATAAGTAGCAGAGTACAATTGTTTGTGATCCACAACAACAAAAATTTCTGCACTTTGTACTATCACTTCATACCTTACAAGTGAACATACATTGAATTGAATTGGAAGAGAAACTCAAGGTTTACATGCACACTTTAAGGTACGTTAGACCTGCTGCCTTCTGGGATGAAACCTGCCTTGAGTTTCTTGTAGCCCAGAAGACAACACTGAAGATGACTAACGTAGCTTAAAGGCTGCATGTAAACCTACTGTTACTTATAATTACATGTTGGTCTATATCAAGTGGTGGAACACAGTGATTCAAGCCCATACATTTGTGACTCGCACAAGTTTGAGGAATAGGGCCCTGGAATGTGTATTGGAATGCTGATGCCGCTACCCTAGGTGGCTCCGGGTGTTTCGCGGTGAATGGTCATCTCCAACAAGTGACCCAGACTCGAAGCGAGGAAGCATTGGTGCAGCCCTGCCTGCAGCTGCCTTCCGGTCCCGCATGGCCGCCAGGGGGCCTTCC
>JAQGAF010001889.1:0-26723 GCA_034687865.1 Kryphioiulus occultus
AAACCTCGATCATCACCAACATTTTCTTGCCGTCTCTCCTGCCTCCAGCTGCCGCTTAGCTTTCCCCGCAGTCGCGCACTCGCATCCCTAGTAGAAACCTCGCGCCAAAGAGGGATTCAGGAGACACCCTGAAGAGACATCTTGCAATTCAGACCACCACTTCATGAGATGTCCCTCCATTTCATCCCAAAATTCTTCTTTGGCATGACATGTAATGGCACCTGTCCGATTTTCTGCAAATTCGACGGATCGTGACGTCAGTGGCCCAATTTTCTGTTCTGAGGACCGACCCTTGCTGCAGAAAGGCATGGAAGACACTGGCAAGTTGCGACATGACTGGCATACCCAAACAGTCGATTATTCCAGAGCGCGCTTGCAATAAATTTGGTAAAATGGGCAGGTTTCTGAGTTGCTCCTATCTTTTTTTTTCCGACAAGAATTTCGGGTGTCTTGTTCTCGCGTAACTGATTTTTATTGTTTCTGCATAACTAAGGAGGGAAGCTTATCTCGCCCTTCGACATGCCACTGCTGACGTTTTGCAGGCATTTTGGGAAATTTGTGGCTTTTGATGAGCTGCGCTGATAGCTTATGCTTCGAGAATTGGGGGTGGGGGTTAGCCCCCTCACACCCTCAAAAAGGGATTTCATGAAGGAAGACGTTTGTTTGGCATCTTGTCCTGACAAGATTTTGAAGAAATACAAAGTTTAATTGTGCTGATAGTACGTGTACGTTGATGTCCACTCGGGCCATATTTTTTCCTGAAAACTGTCAGAATTTGTGACGAAGGCTGCAGAAGCCTGACAATTCAAGATTCAGATTTCTGTGTGTTTTGGCAAATGGCAAAATGGCACCATCTGCACCACCAATTGAAGATATGCAAAGTTTGGTTTAAAATTTGTATGATAGTCATAATGTTGATGTAGTGTACCACCAGAACATTTGATGCAGAAAATTTAAAGCTCTTGCAGATTATCTGGTATTTTATCAGAGTCAAGATAACTTAGAATAATATAAAACTGGCAAAATTTGTGAATCAGACCGACCAATGAAAGCTTGTATGCTGTCGATAAATTGGGAAGTAATCTGCAATACCACGCAGATATATCATTGGAACTCTCCATTACTAATTAGAAGATGATAATCTGCATTGGGTTTCTCTTAAAATTCATTGCGGAAATTGCTCGCGCACCAAGATTTCTGATAAATTGGCTCCATAAATTTGCTGCAGTTATATGTATAAGACGTTTTTCAAAACACTGATAGTTCATGGATAGATTCATGCGAAGGGTTAACCCCTTTTGATGTGCATGTTGGTTGAAGTTCCTGAAGTCATTGAAGTCTGGGGTGAAGTTCGTGAAGGCACTAAGTCTGGGTGAGTCCAACATCGTTCAGTCTACTGACTTCATGGTGTTTGCAGGACTTCACTAACTTCATAGACTACAATAACTATAATGGGACTTCAACTCTTCAAGGGACTTTGATTGGACTTCAGGTACTTCAACGCGACTTCAAGGACTTCCTCACTTCTGTGAAGTTAGGAAATCCATGCCTTCTGATGAATTTATATTGAAGTCCTTAATCCAGTTGAAGTTCCAGATTAGTCATTGAAATCTGTGTAGGCAGGCAAACTCCCTGACGTGAATCAGGTAGACCCAATTTTAAGACTTGTTCATCCCTCCATCACTTGTGATCTAATTTTCATAAAAAAGATTCGAAAAATTTCTGATCAATTATCATGTCATCATTTAGGGGAATTTGGAAAATGATGATATTGAGAGATGACATGGAATGATATGTGGTGGGGGTTGATATACTCAGACGACGCTACCAGATAATGTACATGTAAATGGATTAATTAAACACGTAATTGGAAGATCACTCGTGAATGAGAAAAACAGAAAATTGTGCATGTTCTAAAACAAACAGTCGACTCAGCATCGTCTAGGTCATTGTCCAATTCGTTATTACTTTTTCGGTCTTAAATGTTAGAGGTAAGGGGGGTTAAATTGACGGAATGGTCCAATTTGGTCGATGCCCCCACCAGTTGTTTTTTTGCCTTAATCATGACAGGGACAATGGGACGGTAAACAGGGATCATCACCTCTGTCTCTCTGCACCCATAATGGCTCCACTGTAAACGACCCACTCGACCCTAATTATTATTACGATCTTGTTTTTCGATTAATTGGGTCCGCGCCGATCCGCTCAACCATAAAAGCGGTAATTGTCTCTTAGCTTTTTATTGTTTGTCCCCTTGCCGAAAAATTTAATTCTCCCAATAAAACATGAATGCTCATTTCGGCGGTGGCTGGGGTTTTGTAATGGCACCACCGAATGGGACATGCCTGCGCCTGGGTCCAATTAGCGCGTGACCCACCGTCCGACCCCCAGGGGATCCGCACCCAGAACCAGCGAGGGTCACCCCCTCGGCCAGACGGGTCAAACGTCAGACGACCCTGAAAACCGTTCGTTTTTGCAATGGCGGTTTATTTGGGCTGGCGAGGGGGCCATTTCACTCTGATTTTGAACCATTTTACCCGGGGGTGACAACTCTGAAAAATTGCATGCACCTGACTGCGGACTTAGGGATTTTGCCGGACTTGAAGTCCGCAGTCTTCAAGCTGAAGCCCCATTGAAGTCACATGAAGTCGTAACGAAGTCCGTGAACTTCAATGAACTTCCATGTGACATGAAGTCCTTGACGTCGTGACGGTCGTCCCATGAAGTCTCACTGTAGTCATTGAAGTCAGTAAAACAAGCTGATGCCTCACTGAAGTTGTATGAAGTCCCAGTGAAGTACTAGACGACCCATGAAGTCTCACTCAGTCACTGTAGTCATTAAGTCAGTAAAATCAAGATGGCGTCTCACAGAAGTCCCAGTGAAGTGCTCGACGTCCCATGAAGTCTCTCTGTAATTATTGAAGCCTGTAAAATCACGCTGTAGTCATATGACGAATCTGAAAAGTTATACATGTACATGTATGAAGGCCCAGTGAAGTCCCATTGTAGTCCAGGACTTAATTGCAGTGGGACTTCAATGACTTCAGTTGGTATTTAACCAACTTGTACACTTGACATCACAAGTTACCACCCCCCTGCTTTTTTATTGTCATTTTTATGAATATTTCAACCTGTAATTCTGAACCAAATTTGAACCCGCTAAAAGTTTGGAATTCTGAGAACTTCGAAGTAGGAATCTGTTATGTAATTTAATATGCTTGTTAACTTAGCGATTCATCAAACATGAAGAATCGAAAAATGTAGTCCAGATTCGAAATGTGGTCAGCACTTTTTATGCAACATCTTGAGCATAACCTCAAGGAATGCGTGTCATGCAATGGCTTAGCCTAATGGGTGCTCAGCCAGAGGCAAGGTGCGGGGATTAAGAGGATCAGAAACAAGGCAATTTTGGGGGATTTCCCCTCCCGTTAGCCGCTAAGTACGCTTAGTTGCAATTTGATAGGCTTGTTTTTCTGCACCTTGACCGTTGGATAATAGAAGGTACCGAAAAGCTGAATGCCAATGAAAAATGATAGTATTTATCCGTCGATCCGAATTTGTAAAGAGATTTCAAAAATTCATTTGTTGGTCACCAAAATACTCAATATGTTTGTGTGTTCCGAATAGTGCTCGACTTGGAAAATGTTTTATCGCAACGTAGACGTCCAATATCGAATTTTATACCTTGGATAACTTCCTAATGTTTCAGTAATCTAATTTCTGTTTGGTTGATTTCTCATTGAAATTTATTGGTTCTCAATGACAGCTTAAATTGTTATCATATTTTTGTTGAAATGTGTGTAAGTTTAAGTTTAACACTAAGACAGTCCAACCCGAGGTGTTAGCGGTAATAACTTCGGTGAATTTAGCCAGAATCCCTAAAGTCCACAGTCTTCAATGACTTCAGTGAGACTACAAGGACTTTAGACCATGGACTTATGGGATTTTGCCTAACTTCACAGACTTCAATGACTACAGTGGGACATCAAAGACTTTAGTGGAACTATAAGAACAGTGGGACTACAAGGAATTCACTAAGACTTCAACTATTTAAGTCTGGGGTGAAGCACGCGAAGTCATTGCGAGTCCAGCCTCGTTAAAATACTGCGGACTTCAGGGATTTTGCTTAAATTCACAGACATCAGCGACTTCTTTGGGACTTCAGTGAACCTTCAAGACTTCCAAAGACTGCAGACATATGTCTTAGTCTTACTGTAGTCCAACAACATTCCTGAAGTGTATACAACTTTTAAGAGTTGTTAACCACTCGTGCCAATCTCCAACCAATACATGACGTGTCGAACAAGGGTTTATTTGTAAAACATGAACAGATCAATATGAAACACCGTTTAGACACAGAAAACGAGAATCATCCGTTTCTGACACTACATGTGGTTCAACTACACATGTTCAAGAAGTTTTCATTCCATATAGTCTATGAATTTCAAGACGTTGGCCCTCGACACGAGCATCACACTTCTGAGATTTCAAGAAAAGATTCAGAACATACAATCATGTTCAGAACACAATTTCTCTTGTTGGTCTCGTTGAGGATCAGCGCCACCTGACGCCCCAGCATCCCATTCGATTTGTGCAGGGAATGCCATCACCCACAGTCCACTCTCACATCACATTAGCCATTAAATGGTCACGAACTTGTAAGCATTTAACTACCTTTTTGTTTGCGGTTGCTGTTTGGTTGAGCATTAGCTCGGCTCACCTGGCGGCGATCTGGTCGCATTGCAAAAAAATCGAGGCCTAACATTCCTAATCGACGTGATGCATGCAAGCTTTCAAGATTTAATGGAGATGATAAGCTTCGGGAAAGGTAATTTGGTCTCGTGATTGAGATGGGTAGGGCGCTCGGGTGGGGTCGACCTGAGTCGAGATTTTGCGGATCAAGTGCGGTGGGCCTGATTATCGGTTCGGGATTTTTGCCCCAGGTCTCCAACCGTTGAGACGAAATTGGATCCTTTTTTTCTGGAAAGGCAAGGTTGTACGTGCCATCGTAAACGTGATGTCCATGGTCTCAAAATGCTCGTCTTCAGCAGCATATTTTGAGTGAAAACTCCATTGACGTTTCTGGGGAATAGGCAAGAATAGGGAGCTGCAAGGCGTCTGTCATGGACGCCAATTTCCGGAAATCGTCAACTATTATCATCTGGTTTTCTGCATCGGCGTTGGAGCTGACCCTGGCCTTCTATGGTGCCAAAATGCTCGTCTCAAACCCTGGATTTCGTTAATGAGATGGGACAGTCATATTTAGTTTGACCTTCACCAAACGACGCCCTTGACCACCATTGACCTGTCATCACAAACGTGTAACCATGGTCTCAAAATACACGTCTTTAGCAACATACATTATTTTGGTAAAGGCAAGGAAGCTACAAGACATCATCGCAAACATGCCATTCATGGTCTCAAAATGCTAGCCTTCAACAACATGCATGTATATTTTGAGTGAAAACTCCAGTGATGTTTATGGCATTGTGCTCTGTCTTTAATGGACGCCAGCTTCCGGAAGTCATCGACTGCTGGCATCTGGTTTTATGCATCGGCGTTTGAGTTGGCCCTGGTCTTCCATGGTGTCAAAATGCTCGTCTTACACTCTGAATTTCTGGGCTGAGGTGGGACAGTTATATTTAAGTTTGACCCTTGACCCAGGGATGGGATAATGTCGTCGATTTTCTGCATCTATATTTTGTATTGGTTTCTGCCGTGATCCAGGTCTGCTATGGTTTCAAAATGCTCGTCTCGCACCCTGAATTTCCGTGATTTAGTGACACAGTTCTATTAAGTTTGGCCTTTGACCTTGGGATCGGATAACGTAACCGACTTCTTGCATCTGTGTGTTTTGTCGGTTTCTGGCGTGATCCATGTCTCTATGGACTCAAAATGGCAGTCTGAGACACCACACTTTGAGGACTAGCAACGTTGCATTTGGAATTTGGTCATGGAATGGAAATATTTCCAAAGTCGATAGGATTTATTGAAAAATTTTGAAATTTGAGCAATTGCGTGCAAATGTGTTTGAGTGCCATTCCAAATTCCGGGTTTCCCCATACACTGGTACACCTATAATTAGAGCCACTGACTGATTTATCTAGATTTGATGGTGGGTTACCCTTGGTGGTTCTTAGCTGCCTTGGGCGGGGGGCGGCAGAACCACGAAAACCTACACAAAATGATAATTGAATAGTCGATCCGATTGCCCATGGTAATGCTTAGGCAACATAACTTAGCTAATCGACTTAATGTCTTGGGGAAAAGAGCACCCAAAAATCAAAGCAGTTTTGGGATTCTAGCTGCTCCTGCCTAGGGTCTGAACCAACTCCTTGTAGCTAAATCTAGCTCGTCTACGCCAACTTTTGAAGGTGTGAGATGAGTCCCAAAATTTACAGAAATTTCAAGTTTCTTCAGCCCAAGTTAAATGCGATTGTATTCGAAAGTGGGAAATTGGCAAGGTCGACAGGTTTCTTAGAAATATATTTTAAATTTTTTGTACTCTATTTTGAAAGCTCACGAGGACAACTAGGACACTTAAATGGCACCAATTAAGGTGTTCTTACGCTCATTTTACGTGCCCCTGCTTAGTAAGGACTGTAAGGAATACTGAAGTTATGGGTTGAAGTTGTGAAACAAAAACTTGCCCAAGAGATGAAATTTTCAACTTCCCTGACTTTCCATGCAGGTTTCAGAACAAATTTCCCCAACCACCCTGACCCATGAAAATGCAAAATATGACATACTGTATGCCAGTGTACGTAATCCAATATTTATTGCGTATTTTTCATGAACAGGAGATAAAACACAAGTTTGCATAAGAAAACAGTAAGTTCATTTTAGTTTTTAAAATTTACAATTTCGTTATTAATTTTTTTCATCTTGTCATCTGATTTTTGCGCTAAGTAATAACAGAGTTCCTCTAGACCTGAAAAACCTGGAATTGTCAGGGAAATTGAAACGGCATTGAAAATTCAGAGTAAAATATTTACTTTGAATGAATCAGGCATATTCATCAAGTCAATAATACAGTTTACAAAGCTTATTACTAGTTACACAAAACTCAATAGATGAGAAAAAATTTTCTAAAAGAAATTTATAATGAAATTGTCAATGAAAAAAACTAATTTATATTTGCTGTTTCCTTATGAAGATGTGTTTTATCTCCTATTTATATATCGTGCAGTAAGCAGTATAGCAATCATTGCATTGGCGTATGTCATATTTTGCATTTTTAGTGGTCAGGGTGGCCGGTGATGTTTTAAAACCTGGGAAATCGGGGAAATTGACAATTTTATCTCTGGGGGAACTCTGGATAACTAGCCTTGTAAAATGCATTCTTAGTTTGTTAAATTTTCCTGACTTTTCCAATATTTTCCTATTTCCCTGACAATTCCAGGTTTCCCAGGTCTAGGGGAACCCTGATGCACGTACAATGTGTATACAGGTTGAGGGAAAAGTAGACATCGTAGTCCAGTGACGCCACCCAATGAGCGAATGAGGCGATTTGGAAGGCTTTTGTTCAGAGGGCAATTAAATTCATGGCGAGGAGCAAACATCAAAGCCAATTTTAGCATCCTTTTTTTTCTTGTGAATTAAAATTTGGAGGTGCAAACTTGCCTGACCGTAATTAATTGCCCACGATGTCTAATTGCTCGTTCTGCCAGTGTTGGTGCTGTAAGGGGATTTCCCCAAACAAAGCAGTTTGGCGATATTCATCATCGTCACGCAGCGACCGTGTTGAAAGTATTAGAGGTAAAACAATCGGCAACAAAGTTTTTCGTTTTTTATTAATATTTTAGTTGGCGAAATTAATGGATATTAATATTTCGCCGATGGTGCCGGGCCTCGCGGTCGCTCACCCCCACCTCCCCAGAAACAAGTTCCAGAATTCCTAAGGCTATCCTGGGAAACTTACTTCGACCAAGGAAACTTATTCCGGTCAAGACAGTTTTTTGTGCGGGTTTTTATTCGGTTGATCGGCTAATTAATTGGAACATTAAGTACGTGAACTCGCCTTTCGCTGCTTACTTTCGGACAGGACGATTCCTCGGCCAGAAATCGCTTAACACGCTGTTAACTACTCGACCTGTTTAGCTGGAAACTTCAGGAGTGGACATTGAAATTCTCTGCCTGAAATGAAAGGCCAGGAATTATTATGTGAAGCTAAAACGTTCTTTCCAATCCAGAGCTTTAATGAACTTCCTATTCTTAATGAAGCTTTTTCACTAACAGTTGTGGTGATCCTGGTGTAAGAGTAAAGGCTAGAAAATGTTGGCGAATGACAATAAACATCCAAGTGAGGGAGCATCAAACCTCTGGATTTTTTTTTGGGTGTACTTCGGTGTAGTCCCTGCTCCAGCATAAACACTATAAATGAGTGGGCTTCTTCTAACGGCTTGTAGGCTGGCAGTGATTGCCCGACTCCTGGGGACAGCTAAATCAGACATTAAAATTTTGCATTAGGTGAGGTTAGGTTAAATAAAAAACACAAAAACCATGATGATCATTAAATAAATCTAAATCAGACTTCAGTCAGATTTGGATTTTTCTTACACGTTTCAAACTTGTTTCAGTCGTTGTTTAAATTTCCAATACAAGGACTTTGTTGCTCATTGTCTATGGCTAATCTTTTCTAACCTTTTTTACATCAAGATCACAAAAACTGTTGGTGGGAGTTTCACTAAGGATATGACGATCATTAAAGATCCGGATTTGTGTATCTATGTGGAGGTGGAACTCCACATGGAATCCAAAAGTTGACACAAAACACCAAAATTTTTGATGGAACAGTTGACTTGGTGGATCCCAAGGTAGTGGAACGTCTTCATGTGGAATCCAAAAGTTGATACTATTCTTACTTCAAGAACAAGGCGCAGTTTCATTATATGGATACGAAGATAATTAAAGATTGAACTTGGTGGATCTCAAGTTGGTGGAACTTATTCATATGGATAAGTTGGTACTGTTACACAAAGAACACCAATACTGTTGGTGGAGCAGTGTCATTAAGGATACGAAGTTTTTGGTGTGACGTTTTCATTGGGAATCCAAAAGTTGATACTACTGTCACACCAAGAGCACCAAAACTGTTGTTGGAACAATTTCATTAATAGTACGAAGTTCATTAAAGATCCAACTTGATGGATCTCAAGGTGGTGGAACTTCTTCATATGGAATCCAAAAGTTCCCATTACACTAAGACTGTTGGTGGAACAGTGGCATCGAGGATACGGGTTGGTGGTGTGACTTTTTCATTTGGAATCCAATTGTTGGAACAATTTCATTAAGGATACGAAGTTCACTAAAGTCCAACTTGATATATCTCGAGATGGTGAACCTTTTTCATAAAGGTTATCAAGTTCTGATCATGAGCTCGATGCCATTCGAATACCTTCAGTGCAAGGACAATCTGAAGAGTCACTCGCGTGCATCAAACTTGAGTCGATTTAATCTCGGTAATGATGTGTTCGCTACTTCCCACGCTTTTTATATCGCCAGATATATATTTCTCTGCCGATTGAAATAGCTTGTCAAAACGTAGAGGATGTAATTGCTGCCTAATGGCTCCAGTCCACCTTCTCTGTCAGGCCTTAATTCGCTGCCAAATGGATGGCCAAATGGCAGCTGGACTACTCAGAGCCACTGACAGCCAGTTAATGATATTAATTCAAACGCGCTTAATTACAAAATTCAGCTTGAGCAGGGTGGGGATTATCCCACCCGTTTGCAAATGGCCCGCAAAAAATGGCAATTACTCGTGGGTGCTATTTGTCCCGAGATGGACTCGATAGGGATTTTCGTCAATCGCGTGCTCAAGGTTTGGGTACCATTCATCTGCTCTCCCATTAGGCTGAAGGCAATGACTAATAATGAACTTGATTACCAGGATTAACTCGCCCTTTGCTGAACCAGCCTAGAAGACATGCATTCTTTGTTTACGAGTTACGAGAACATTTTGGCTACAACTTCAGTATGTGAGCATTTTATGTTTAAAGCAAATTATCATTTGGCATGACTAGCACATCAATTCAGTTCAACTTTACAGAATTGTCAGTATGGGAATCCTGATCATCAGATCATAAGAGGTAATGTAATCCAAGCTTAGGGTATAGGTTACATATCCAGTCAATTTCGGTCAAAAAGTACGTCATTGATTAAGTAGGGGCTCAATATGGTAAGTGCTGACACACTATCTGGAAATCACGATTTTGTAAGGGCACAATATTTGAATATTCACTTAGGTTAAATTGGAAAAATATGCTCAGAGTAGCATTTAACTATACGCACTATTGTACAGTAGGTTGGGTTCAAGAGTCTCAAGATGGCCGTCATAACTGAGTTCCAAGCTTCAGGGGGATGTTTAAGTATTATGTCATCATCTTAAGGAGGAGGGGATGAGGGGTTTGGTCAAATGACAATGTCATCATTGCAGTTTTACAAAACACTGGATAAAAATCCATCGTTTGTCATCCAGTTTTTTTCAAAAAAACGTCGCATATAGCATTTTTCTGAATACGAATTTTTTCGGTCAATGATTATGTCTGAAATGATGGCGAATGATTACAGTGGGGGTGGGTTATGAAAATCGCGAAAATGTGATGTAATATTACGCATGACTTGGGGATGTTGCTCAAGTGACTCAATTCCTCCCAACATGGCTGATACTGTTGCATCAAAGTCAGCAGACATTTAGAACTCTGTGGCGGCCATCTTTTTTATCATTATTAGAAAACTACTGATTAACTCAATTCGGAGGCCTGTTCTTTCGGAACGTATTTTGCGATTTCAATATGCTGATGAGGGTGGCTTCAGCTCATTAACTGCCAGTGATTTGCGCTGCTTACAGGCATCAGATAAGTGCGATTTACACTGGTTACTTTGAGGTTCCCACACTTAACCTGGCTGCCAACGAGCAGCAGAAGATGCACCTTCTGGAATGTCATCTGGCCAGCCCGAAGAAAGCTCTTTCCGCTTGATTTATTTTTATGGATATTCGCCAAATGTTTCCCAAAATCACTGGCTTTTGCGACCCAGGTTTATCAGTCTGTTGGAAAGTAGTGGTGGTAATGTAATTGAAATTGTTCGCTCGTTGCTAATCGTATGCCAGCAGGTGAGCCTACTCGTAAAACTCTGAGGCACTCTTAGGCTGTTTTGCAGGAAGATCGTACTCAAGATTGCTGGGTTTAAAGCTCGACTGCACTCCGATTTTCCATAAATAATTGTCCAAACATCGTTTATTTCTTCGAGGTGGCTTATTGCTTATTCAGTGTTTGCAATGGCGATTTTATCCGGCTCCCTCCAAACAGTTGACTCCTAAGTGATGTCTGTTTTTCATTACTTAATCATCAGTTTAATCTAAACTTAATTTTTTACACCAAATAAAATGCACTTCACTCCGTGTGCTGCCTATACATGTAGATGTACATGTGGTCCTAAACATTTGAGAATCACTGTATTTAATTAACGGAGTTCTGATTGTACATGAATTTTCCGTGTGAGGCTTTAACTGGTCTTCTAATCTTATCATCGAATTAAGAAATATTGATCAGTGGATCTAAAATATTTTTATTTGCCAGTTACAGGATGCATGTAAGATGGAACGTGAATTAAAAATTCGTCAAGTATTACTGTATAAAAATTGTACATCCCAGTGACTGGTACAATGTTAATACTTTTTATGCCCTGAAATCTTTAATGTCCTTGAATCGATTCCCTGGAATTTTAATTTAATCAGTTTTTTCCTTTATTAACATAATGTTATTAATTATTATTCTTTTCTCAGCAAATCTCCTTATTTTCCATAACTTTTCCTTGCATAATTTACTCTTAAATTGATTTGCGCTTGTCACACTTTTATCACTTCAGATTCTGCCATTCTCTCAAAACGAATGATTAAAATGACTTTTTTTTCATTGAATAATTTTTTCAGATGTGCATGAATTATCATTTAAATTTTGAAACCAGTTATACCATTGCGCCTACCGTCACGTTCTCTCTATTATCTTCAATTTTTCTTTAAAAACAAATTCCTCTTAATGACATATTTTCCCCGAATTACTGTAACATTTTCAGTAATTTTTGTTTAATCTGGATTATGCGTTGCCGCAAAAAAGCGGCAAAATGCTTGATGCTTATACACCTGATTGCTTCTTTAAATTTTCCATCCAATTTTTTTCTTCGTAATGTTACTCATTCTCGCTTTTATCACCTTTTCTCCCTCTGGTTGACTTTGATTTTTCCTGTTTTTCGCTTCTTTTCCAAATGTTCGTTTTCCTCCAACGTGTTATCTCCCATCGTTTTGCCTCCGAGTGCTGAAATATCTATTAAAATGTTTCGGACACAAATTTGAGCAATCTAAAGCGCTTGTCTTTTCGAAATTCGTTTAAAAACAGGATCTTTTAAAAATACAAGTTATGAAAGCGCGATAATAACATGGACGAAAGTTCGATTTCGAGTTTTCTGCTGTTTTGACTCCTTGCCAGCGTTGCATGAATGACAACTTTTGCCTAAAGTCATACCTAATGTTAAGCTCACTTTGGCCGTTTCGACCACTGGAGTGGTTTTCCCCCTGGTCCCCCTTGGCTGTCTTCTCCAAACTGGAACATTTCGCTCCCCGTTTTTATTATTTGTTGATGTTTTTTGTCCAGTTGTTTGCTGTTGTTGTTCATGATTAGCGAAACAATTAAGGTGGAATTCACTCTCCGCATTTTGATAATTAGGATGTATTATCAACAAACTCACCGATGAGTGTAACGAGCCACCACCTTAATGGCCTAAAGCACTCAACCGCCCTCGATGGACAGCTGCGTGGTCAGCAATGGAATGGGGGCGACACTGAGTTCCGAAACAGGGATTCCTCTGACTCAGCTAGTCTCGCTGAATCTCTGAGTCCTTGCAGTCTGCGATATTGTCAGATGAATCTGGCTACGTCAGTTGCAACTTTTCAAACTCCAGCGCCATCAGGGATGACTTCTGAGCAACAGATGCGCTTTTGTCATGCTCAAAGAATGGTTGAGATTCACAGAATCTCACAGAATTCACAGAATCTCAGCGCCATCAGTGACCTGATCTGCCCAGTGCTAGGTTTGCACAAATTTCTATACTAAAATGGCGGAAAACATGAGATATGAAAAAGTCTATTGCATCAGGGCTACTCAGTTTGGCAGCGTCTTCAGAATGAATATGCATTGCTCACTAAGCATCAAGAAATCCGAGAGGTTAACAACTTCTGAAAATTGTGTTTAACTGACTCGGACTTCAGGGATTTCAAGAACGTTCTGACTTCACAGAAGTTAGCAAAATTTTGGGCCTTCACAGAAGTTGGCATCTTCGGAAATCTTCGGTGGGCGTTCCAATGAAGTCAGGAAATCCGTAAATCTCATTGACGTTCCTTGAAGGCTCATCACTTCAAGGTTTCAGGATTTCAATGATTTGAGCCTGACTTTATAGACTTCATTGACTATGTTACCATCAATGGGATTTCTAGGACTTCATGAACCGTTCCACCCTTGGACCTCCACGTAGTCAAGACTGAAGTGCTTGAATCCTATGAAGTCTCTTGAAGTCTCACAGTGATCATTGACGTCTGTGAAGAACGATTAACCTTAATTCTTGAAGTCTGCCGTCTATGAACGAGGCTGGGTTCGCAGTGACTTCACTGTGCACTGTCGGACTTCAGTGGCTATTCACTGGGACATAAATGACTTCAGTGCACGGAAGGTGCTACAATGATTTTGAGAGCATGGGACTTCATTGTCTTCAACCAACATGTACACCCGTCTTCGCAAATTGTTAACCCGTCGAAAGAATCACTCCAATCCAATTATACCCGATGATCAGTTTTGTCCAATCTTAATTCTTTACGAACCACCGACTGTTATGGTCTGATCAAATTGATTAGCGCCATGCAAGCTGGAAATGCAATTGTTATTTAATTAAAAATGTTTATCTTCTGATCGAATTCACGGATTCAGTGAATCTTGTTGAATCGCTTGGATCCGAAAATCACATATACTGTATGGTAAGGAAATATCCGATACAGACCTTTGTTAACATGCTTTATTGTACAATTATTCGTTATACAGTAGAACCTCTGTAAGTTGACCACCCAAGGGATTGTCGCAAATAGGTGAACATATGGAACGAGGCTTGTATTAAGTACCAGTACTGTAACACAGTACCAGTATTGCTAATGTGCTGCAAATTTATCCAGCAATTACACGTACTTTAACGCAGAAACATTAAAGTATAGTGTACTTAGAAATTTCATTCTGTAAGATTAGAAAGCATGAACTCTTCTACCTCTAGAGAGACAGTTACTGCAGCCAATAAATTTAATCATCCATGTTTTTACATGTTTAGACCATGCTAGTCAACTTACAATTGTGTGTCATAGTCCAAATGGTCAACATACTGAACAAAACACAGAGGTGCAGGTGGTCAACTTTGGAGGTTCGACTGCATAAACGTGATGTAAAGTTAGCCCATGCAACTAAACCTCGGGCGACCTTTGACCTTCGGGCCGCGGTGGCGCCCCCGGCAGAGAGGTCGGTCAATTAAAGGCCAATGGACGAGTTTCTGACCGACTCGTCCAGAGACAACAGACAGTTTGTAAGCCAATAAAACTAGAGCTTCGGCATATCTCGGAAATATTCATGAATCTTAAGTGATTTTCACGTTGCTCAGGTGGCGCACCATGCATATGCATGGAAAAGCTGGTTAGAATGGGTGGGAATTTCAGTAGCTCGTTTTTTGTGTTTTTTGTAAAGTTTTTAACGCGATTTCTTAATCATTTCTCGAGAGTTGAACAATTTCCAGGGAATAAACTTAGCACGACATTTCTCCATTACGAATTACGAGAGATTATTGCAGCGATTAGCTTAACGCGTCGAAACGCAACGGGGGGACACTGGTTCCTCCCGTTGGGGGGCAGTGAGTGCAACTGCTTGCGTTTTTTGCCATTTTTATTTATTTTGGGTAATTTGATTTCGTGCTTGAAGGCTGAATTCGGTTGCTCCATGCGGTGACATCGCCCATTAAATTAAGCCGCAAAGCTGCCGCTTTAATCCTTGATTAAGTAAAGTTTATTTAATTGCTTTACAACATATTGCAGTAAAGGGAATGTTGAAAAAATAGTTTTGTTGAACATTTGAATATATTAGTTGCATAGGTCAATAATTTGTCGCTTGTTTTTACACAAATTCGAAGAATTTTTTAATTTACCAGGAACAAATTTAAATTAGGCAGGTGTTTCGAATAAGATGACGCTTGAATTTTGTTATTAACTATTTGTTGATTATGGTAACTTTAAAAATTCAAATTCTGAACCAATTTATAAAAATGTTTCTTTATTTTCTCTTCTTTTAATAGTGTGTCATGGGATGTCTGGCCATCTGTCTGGAAAAACTTTGAAAAATCATGAAAATTAATGTGACCTGGAAAAGTCGGGGAAACTCAAATCCAGTCTGGAAATTGTTCGTGGCACGGCAGTTTTGGTAAGTAGTCTCTTATAATATAGAAAAGTGATGAGACATAATCCATCATTTATGATCAATTTTTTGCAGAAAATTTCGCCAGTTTCTTATATAAAACTTTGTCGTGAGTGTTTACTTCGTTATTATTTCATTAACGAGCGTAATTTTACACATACAGTACGTGGTCGTTTTCCAAGGCGTCGCAAGGTAGTTCTAATTGATGGAATTTATATTGAAAAATAGTCGTGTTTTTGAAGGATTAATAACATGAAGTAAACATCCGTACACTGTACTTTATAATAAAAAGTGAAAATAGGTTACTATTTTGACCTTTTGACTATTTGGAGACTTCAGCTTTACAGGCTTCAGTGACTACAGTGGAAATAAAAACAGACTGCATGTATTCAAGGACTGTAATGTGACTTCAACAGAAGTTAAGGACTTGAATTTCCATTGAGGTGCTTGACGTTCCACTGTAGTCATTCATGTCCCTTTTAACCCCATTATAGTCAGTGACGTTTGTGAAGTCAGGCAATATTTTTGAAGTTCACAGTCTGTGACTTTGAAAACTTCACCCAAGACTTTAACGACTTCATCCCGGACTTGAAAACTTTATGGTCTTCAGAGGGACTTTCAGAACTTCAATAACTTCAGTGGGACCTCCATGACTTCAGTGCATGGGGCTTTCATGATTTCATTGGGACCTCGATGATATTATAGTTAGACCATAACGACTTCAGTGGAACCTTTACGACTTCAGTGGGACCTTCACGACATCAGTGGGACCTCAATGACTACTGTTTGACATGTACAATGTATCTTCAGTGGGACTCGTATCTTTAGTGGGACTTCAACCAACAGTCATGATGTGCATTAACAGGTTGATCACTTATCCGGTTTGATCTCAAATTGTTTTCACTCGATGATACCAGTGCTCCCACACGCGTCAAAGGAGTGACTTGTCCAAGACACAACCCAATTTGTGTCTTTTCGACAGGTAGCGCCACCCGTGGCCGCTGAACTTGCGTGCTACAGCGTCGCATGCGACAGGGTCATTGGCGCCGCCCAGCGGAATTTTTATCGTTTTATGGCCGCGTGGCCCCAGCCGGTTGTGAAGCGTGGACGGGGCGGTTTCTCACGGATGCGCGGACCGGCTTGGAGTCCGACCGATTTACCGTCCCACACACCCCCCACAATTTGCCCCCTAAAACATGCCCTGGCTGGACAAGGCCTTGGAGTTCGTCACTCTACATGTAAGTTGCCTGTGTCGGAAATGCGAGCAACCGCAAATTTGGCACCTGGGAGAGAGGGCTAGTTGGGTAGATTAGTTATTTATAGCCTGTAATTTTGCCGAACTTTGACCTTGACGAGGAGTTGGTCGCTTAATGACGTTTCAATTAGTTTTATGGGATTGCCACGCACGCATGGTAGCCAATGATCTTTTGAACAATATGTATCGGAACACGCAAAATTCAAATGTCAGCATGCGAGTTTATAGGCCATGCAGGTTAAGCTAGTGCCTAAAGTGCTGCCACCTTCATGCGTCCATGCAGTGGCAGTGTGCATCGCTTCATGTATACTGCCATACATGTACATGTACATGTATATGATACTCTATGTTAATGTCAAAGGGCATGCGTCAGATAGCTCGGAAGTCAATTCCAGATCACAATGAAACCTTTCTATAACGACCACTCTTGAGTGTCGTTTGCTGCGTGCCGATAATTGTTGTTGAGTAATGTGATCTCAATTCATATATGTGCTTTTTAATATGTTCTGACGTTTATTGTGCAAATAATCACGTTAACACCCCATAATAACATTGTTTTCAAGAAATTAACACGTTGGAAATGCAACATTGTTAGTTTTTTAAGGTGTTGTTGATGTTTTCCAAATAACCTTTATGCGCATGTAGGCCTATATACTAAGTATTTTTGGCAAGAAATTTGCTTATTTTCCTAAAAGACACGTCGATACCCAGGGCTCCCCCAGACCAGAAAAACCTCAAATTGTAAAAGGAATTGGAAAGGCATGGCAAAGTCCGGGAAAATGGGTTTGCCTGACTTTTTCAAGCTTGAAAAAGTTAGGCAAATTCGACAAGTCAGTAATGCATTTTGCACCGTTAGTTATTGATTATTGCAAAAATCGAAAATGACAAGCAATTCTGAGAAAGAGGGAGCTATATCGAACATTAAGGTAGGTTCAGTAAATAAAACCTATATACCGGTAGCACTAGGAGCATTAATAAACAGAACCTATCCAAAAGTGTACTTATAGAGGTTCGAAACTGGAACCTAATTTGAGGCACCATGTAGCGCATCATGTACATGTTCATGTAGATAGAAGACTATCCCTCTCCTTATCCTAAACAAGGGTCTCAAAGAGATTTTAATAGTTACATTTGAAAGCTTACAAATCCACATCAATTGATCAGGGTGGTCTAGGGAATTTGATTTCAAACCTGGGAAATGTCAGGCCATCAGGACAAACCCTGATGCAGTCTTATAGCAGGGTTCCCGCTGACCTGGAAAACCTGGAAAAGTTGTGGAAATTGAAACCACCTGCTAAAGCCAGGGAAATTTCAAATTTTCATGCAAAAGTCAGGGAGATTTGTATCAGCGACAATGCCAGCCATAAATTGCCATAACCTCAAATGCGGAATTGATGCTCAAAAGTGGGCGTCTATTCACAGTTATGCATTAGAATGAGATTGCAGGTTGAGAAAGAGCATTTAAGATTTTCAATTTTTGAAATGATAAATGAAATTGTCAGTAAATGGAGGATTTTGTTTCAATTGTGATAAAGTCAGGGAAATTTTTCCAAAACCCAGGAAAAGTCAGGGAAGGTGAAAATTTCATTTGAGTGGGAAGCCTTTATATCCAAGTAATTTACAAACCATGCGTTTTCGGTTTTTGGCATCCTTTTGACACATTTTTTTCCAACGAGGGCCGCTTATCTAAAGATGAATTTTTGATATTACATCCCCATGTAAGTGTCTGAGGCTTTACAAAATTTGCTGATCCTACATAATAAATCCCGTTCTCTGGTCCCGGTTGGGTGCTCCGCAGCGCCCCCTGCCGCTGATATTCTCAGGCCCGCCGGCCCTCCCCTTCTCCACCGATGGGCAGCCACAATTAAGCGATGGCCATATCATATAAAAGCAGAGCCATAAATGGCCCCGGCCGACCTTTGACCCTGCCATATACTGCAGCTCGTTTTATGGGGTCCGCAATTTCATATTTAATGCAGGCAGCTCGTTAAGGGGCCCCAGGCCATGGCGCGAAGTACTCTGGGTCCGAGCATCACGCTGATCGTTTCGACGCTCCCAGGCCCCATGGTTTGTTTTATTTCGTTCATCAACGAGATGCCCCCTGGCGGAGGGTCTCGACTTAAACGCACAATAAAATGGATCTTGTGGGTCGGGGGCGAACCCATGCACCTGGGCCGGGCGGGGGTGGCGGGGAGCCCGGGGTCCACCGTTGCAATTTGGGGCAGGAATTTGGCCCCTCAGGTAGGCTGCCAGCAGAGTAGATAAAATTTTATGGCGGCCTCGCGTGCAGTGCAAAACGAAATTCGCGACGGTTACCAACTACCAAGCACAAATCGCCAAATGCACCAAAATGGCGTCTGTGATGCACGAAGATGGCAAGTTCTCGAACAAACTTTCTGTAGCGACCACTCATGAGTGAGGCTGGCCTGCAGATGTCTTAAGCCTAGTACACACCTAAAACATTTCCTGGAAACATGGAAACATGTTTCCTAAAAATGTTTCCACATTTCTAGCACGTGAAACAAATTAGTGGAAACATGTTTGCGGAAAAAAGGATGTTTACTCCAAGATCTCTGAAGTAACCCGAATATATGACCTTATAAATTAATGATGGAATTCCAAGAGTGATATCCAGTATCTTGAACTTCTAGGATGCAGGCATTCATAGATGATTGGGACAGTGTTGAGGGTTAAACACGTAGTTTAATAAGAAATTGACACGTGACAGTATGTAATGTAACAATTGCATGTACATTTATGTTACAATAAAGTGTTTACATAGGACGTCCAAGAGAGGGGGTGGGGGTCAAAAATGTCGACTTTTTGATAACAGTCCAGAGTTACGTCATTTTTTAACAAATTTGGCAGTTGAATTGGTGCATTAGAAATTCATATTTTTTGAAAAACTATCCTCAAAATCCCACGAAAATGACGCCATACTGTTGCCCATGATGATTTTATTTTTTTCTGTATTTGATGGTGATCATTCTATGCCAAGAAAACGTTGGACAATGTCGTTATTAATAAAAAACGTAGACAAACCTCTTGTCAAATACTTGTATGATAACTAAACTCCTTGACGTCAAAGTGATTGTTTAGTTTGGCAAAGTACGATTTTGGCAAAAAAATTATTTAATTAATGACCGCAAAAGGTTATGTTGAAGATATCCGAGTTCCTAAATGCACCAAACTGTCTTTGCAAAACCATGAGGGACGTTTTTAGACGCCTCCCCCCATATTATCTGTTGTCATCATAACCAGACCAATTCCATACATGATGACATCATCCTTAACCAAAAAATTTTCAACATTAGTAATACTGAAGAGTATGATATTTTCGACGGTGACGAAAAACATCGCTGTAGGCAAATCTATTTCCAAAACTGGATTACAAATAATGGATATCAATCCCCATATTTTCGACGGTGACGAAAAACATCGCTGTAGGCAAATCTATTTCTAAAACTGGATTACAAATAATGGATATCAATCCAATGTTTTATAAAACGGCAAATGATGACGCCATCAAATATTTGGCCACCCAACCCCCAGATGATTGCATACTGTGGTACTTGAACTTCTCCCTACGATAGCAATGGGTACCATGATTACCGAATGTGTCAGAATTGGTTTTAGTCTGGGTTTCGACCACCCATAATTCCAGGTTCCACAAGTTACTGTATTATTGTCATTTCCCAAGAAAATCCAGGGGTAGAGGTGGCAGCCACTTACGCAATTGGAGTGATTTTTGGTACCACTTGCTAGCCTCATTATTTAGGGAGATGCGCGGCTGGCCTAAGTTTTAAAAATTGGCGCAATTACGCGAATATTTGTGGCTGGAGGCTTCTCGTTATGCCCCGTGTAAGAGAAAGGCAATTGATATAATACTATTATGCGTAATAAAATGATAAAACCGGGTGAGTAGCAGGCTCACGGAGTTTAGTGAAAGGCATCATCACCCAAAGTCCCAGTTTTTTATTTCTGCTTTTTATTTATTTATGAGCGTTCTCATTTTTTTTATTTTCATTCCCCGTGCATGTGAAGAATTTGCGAATTAATCAGGCCTGCCACTCTTCGCTAATGCATGCCGATTGCCTTTTCGTGCTTTTTCGATATTAACACCTGAGGCCGAATTTTAAGCCTAACACTTTCTGGAAGCTTTCTCGAAATTTTGGTGGTTTTGGCGAACATTTTTTGTGTAAAGTTATTTTCAGTTTGTTCCAAGTATTGCAATATGAAAAATTACGCATATTTGATGTAGCAAGCTTGTCATCTGCTTTTTGAATGACACCGTTTTCAGCATAATTGACATTTGCATGTTGCACCAAATTTTACTGCAAAAATCCAAGAGAATGCGGTTTTTTCATAAAATTGTTGTATGGAAAATAGTGGGTTATTTAGCCATGTTGTCATATGGCTTTGGAATGATACTGTTTTCAACATAATTGACATTTGCATGTTGCCCCAAATTTTACTGGAAAAATCCGAGTGGATGCAGTTTTTTCTTAAAATTGTTTTATGAAAAATAGATGGCTCTGGAATGATGCTGTTATCAGCATAATTACAATTTGCATGTTAGGCCTACACCAGCTTTTGCTTAAAATGCAGGAATGTAGTTCTTTCATAATTGTTGTATCCATGTTTCAAAACCATGAAGTCTAGAAACATGTTTTGTGATGTTTTGTGTGTGTATGTTTAACTTTTTAGCACTGATTAATGGGATAAATTATGAAGGCGTAAAGGCGAAAATTTTAGCAAAACTTGATAAAAAGTATGGAGTCTGGCCCACAAGTGTATAAAACATTATCAGTATTGATAATTTAACAATTAAAGGAATGCGGAATGCCGTTGGCAAATTTTTTTATGAAACTACCAGAAATGCTGGATGTTTTAATGAATTTTCATTATGGCCGGAATTTAGTACTGCGGTTGATTTGAAAAACCACAACTTATAAACACTGAATTTTAACGTTTTCTTCTTAAGAATTTTTGAATTATTAATAATAATAGAAACGTCGGCAGCGAATTTGTTTGAAAAACAAACTTGCAAATGATACAATTTAATCCACATTTGCAAACCAAATTTTGTTTCGTTCACAATGGCGTTGGAAACTCGCAAGGAAATTTTTTAGAAACAGATAGTGATGCCCAAATTCGATAACAATTCTTTGATAATGTTATTGGCCTAAGATCCTGGATCCATCCATTGCCGTCAATAAAAACGTGCCAATTTCATTTAAATGCCTTTAAAAAAGATTACTTTAGAATATG
Source organism: Kryphioiulus occultus (assembly GCA_034687865.1). Taxonomy (NCBI): domain Eukaryota; kingdom Metazoa; phylum Arthropoda; class Diplopoda; order Julida; family Julidae; genus Kryphioiulus; species Kryphioiulus occultus. The sequence goes on from JAQGAF010001889.1 coordinate 22,021, forward strand.
CCCTGCTGCCCCTTCCCAGTAAAGACACTATGCGAAAGTGGGCTTCCCCTAAAGACTCGTAAGCTAACAGTGATTGCCTGCGGTTTGGGCAGGCAAAATAAATTGCATTTTTAGGGTAGGTTAGGCTGATTTAAACAAAAAAAACAGTAAACAGAGAAACAAAGAATAAATCAAAACCGCCCATATGCATTATTGGCTAAAAACCGTAGCCCCTTGATGCACCACAGATGGCGCTAGGATTTTGTATGGTACAGAACTGGATGTTGTTTTTTCCGCAAAATTCTGTCACCCAACTAGCCAAGCTTACTTCCCGTGAACCTGTGTGTGGCATTTTGGACATTTAATTGGAAATCTAATCACGCCCAATGCATTATTGGCGAAAAGCTGAAGCCCTCTGAGCAGCCTGGTAATAAGCGGGTAGCACCATGGCTCCTTTCTTCCTTAAGCGCCCAACGCTAATTACGAAGCAAAACTTCATGAAACGTCTTCATGAGCAAATGCTCAATTGTCCATAAGCTACCTTAAAGCGCGCACAATGGAAGGGTCAAGGGCTAATTTGGGGTTGGGCTGCTAGCGTGCCTGGAATGTGACCGAAAACGTTTCTGCACGATGTCAAATTATAGGAAGATGAAGATGTAGCCATGAGACGGACTCATTGTGTCTTCAGTTTCACGCAATTCCAGGCAACTAGACTGAATTAAAAAAGCCTAAAAAACCAGGCTGTTGATGGTGTTGAAGTTGGTGAAGTTTCATACAAATAAATTTCTACCTTGGCTCCATTTTAGAAGAAGAGCTGCCCCAATTCTACAAAATGGTGGGTCGAGCTTGGTAATCATAAGTGTGATCAACAACATATAGTGTGAGCTAGAACATGTTAGGTACTCCATGATACTCCATGTGAACCAAACACCAAATACAGACGTAAGAAGTTTCCATTTTTTTCCCAAAATGTGATCCTTGCTACATATGTTTTACGATTAAGATGTGTAATGAGGGTAGAAATAATATCACCTTCTATATTCATATTCAACGTGTTCTCACAATACAGTATAAATAATGAACGCAGCACAGTGGAATTATACCATTAAGATCTTACGTTTACAGTGGGTGAGCAGGAGGTACACCTTTCATAGTTTTTTTTCTTCATTAAAATGGTGTTAAAATCGATGATTAGATTTGCAAGAATGTGCTTTTGTGCGTCTAAAATCAATCATTTTTATTCAAATTGTAATAAGCATTTATCAATGTAATTTTTTTGTTTTATTTGAAAATTACCGAGTACTAACATAGGCATGAAAATCACAATTTTGGGACGGCATAATAAGCATAGTTTATCAACTGGAAAAAAATACGATACGAATTGTGTGTACAGTATATTTGCAATCCAGTAACTTGTCCCATTTTGAAGACAATTTGTTGAGATTTTAGTTGAAGCAACATGAAATTTCCATCTAGATGACTTAGCATACAGGGGCAATATTTTTGACTTTCACAACGTTGTGTTGTTCTCAGGGTTGTTTCAAAATTAGTCACACCCACCGCTTTTGTGATTTTCCAGCGGTGGGCGTTGCAAGCCAATTAAAAAACGCAACCTGAGAAAAATACAACGTTGTGAAAGTCCAAAATGTGGCCCCAGGGCAGCTAATTCGAACAAACCTAATTAGCTAAGCACGGTAATAGTAAAACTAAACTAATAGTAATTACATGTCAGAGACCACAGCAATTTTCCCAAGACACAGACATTAACTTATGGAAATTACTGTGAAAAGACATTCAAGTACACTGTATGTTCCAAAGGCCACGTTCCAAGCATTTTAGCAAGCATGCTCAAATGCCTTGGCCATGTTACCTCAATGTGACAGAGAAAGGAACCAGATGCCAAATTCGATCCATGGACTAGTCCTCTTGCCCGATTCGCCCAACTGCCTGGCGGTCGCCATTTTGCCCACCCAGCGAACAATGAGGTTGAGCACGATAATGATAATAACAATAATAAGAACAACAACGATATCTCCATCCGCGATTTGTGACCACCTGACATGCGATCCGGATTCCTCCGCCGTGGCCATGGTACGTTACGGGCCAGCCCACCCTGGGTGCAACGTGTCATTGTCACGCAAAAGGGCCACCCCACGCCGCTTGCCTCGTCACAGCCAATTGTGACGCATTTTTTTGCTGTGACCATAAATTTCAAAGGCTGTCCAACGCCCCACGACTCCTCTGAATATGCATGGCGTGCTCTACATGTACTAGCGGACGTTTTTCCTCCTTCCTTACCGGTGGCATAAACGCATTCTTGACCTCTGGCAACCCCTGGCGCAGAACCCTTTTCGCCCTGTGCTGTCTTGAAAACGCTCTTTGCAAAAACGCAGCGCCATCTATGATGCGTCTTGTGCTTCAGGTCACGCTCCAACAGGTGAGCATGCAACTGGGGCTGTCTTTGGCAGTGACAAACATGTGTCCACATTACCAGCAAACAAAGGAAATGTTTGCAGAAACAGCCTTTTCCGCAAACATGTTTCCACAAATTTGTTTTACGTGCTAGAAATGTGGAAACCTTTTGAAGAAAAAGGAAATGTTTGCCAGGTGTGGACAAGCCAGAATATGCATGATGTGTAGATGGGTTGCATGCCAAAAATGGCTCCTGTTTCAGTGGTTTTGCTATATAGGGAATAATGGCCATATAGTATTTTGTTGAATACTTCTATGATGCATTTTTAGTGGGATTTTCTGCAAAAATTAAATATAATCTGCAGTTTTGCTAATGTTCAGAGAATAAGCTTTTGCTAAATCACAGCGCCATCTATGTTGCACCCTGTCCATCAGTTTTTTTAACTGGTGACGTATGCATATAAGGTGTTGCTATGGATAATAGGGGACGTCCATAACATCTTAAATTTTATGATTAAAAAATTACTTTTTATTTTTGCAGAATTCAGCCATGGCCTACATGTATACAATCAGTGCTCAGCAGATTATTGATGTCCAAGTGCAGTTATTGATGGAGAAACACAAAATTTTCCTGAATTTTAACTTGAATTTTCGCAACATTCACGGATCCAACTCTCAATCAGAAATCGACTTCCTCCGAGTAAAGGTAAGCAAATGAGGTACATGTAGCTTTGGCACAAAATGTCTTGGATCTTTTATGCTCCTGACATAACATAGCTAGGTTGAATTATGAACAATGTCATTAGAGGGGCATCATATCGGTCAACAAATTTGCATATGCATGTAGCTATTGATCAACACTCATGTCAACACTACTGTAAGTCATCCCCAAGTTTTTCCAGAAGCTTTTCCGGTACATTAACACAGTAGCTATATTATTAACAAGGCCATTATCAATCAGATATTTTACTTTTGGTAATTTGGTAATTAGATAAACTGTATCAGGTGGTATTGATAAAAGCGTTGTCACTGGGTATGACGAAACCATATTAAACACTCGGGAAACTATGATGGTAAAAACTCGTTTTTTGTTAATTACAAACTGTGAATGTCAAACGTTGGTCAAGTGTTGACGAAACGTACGGTATGGCCAAAATAAAAACAAAACTTTGACGTGATAATGATGAAAGAATATAAATTGCTCTTTTATCGATAATGGTAATCATAGTACAGTGTACTCTGAAAACCTACTTCTCAAAACTCTGAAGGGTGGCAACTAACGATGTTTTAAGGACGACATGGCCTCAGGACACGTCATAAGAGGCCACCCTTAACTTTATACATCTATTTTGCTATATTTGTGTTTGGTTCTGTGTTGTAAAATTTACAACAAGCTCACGTTGTGACGGATCATCGCCATCTTGTTTTATTGTTATGTTTTTTGCGAAGGTTGGAGATCCCTGGAGTTGTAACTCTGGTCTCCTGAAAACTGTAGAAATGATGCACGCCATTGTATAATGACGGTCTATATAATATTCATGTAACATGTATGTTATCGCAGATTATCAGAGCCCAGGGGCCAAATAGGGTTCTAAATATTTTGGGCCCAAGATATAACGCGTTTTCCCTTTGCAAAAAATGGTCGAATTAAAAAGATGCATTTTGAACCGATTTGCCAGATGTCAGGGCAGTAGGCCTAGTTCCAATTATATTTTATATCTAATTATATTTTTATTGCGAGCTGGGGCGAGCATTCGGGTATACCGTCCCAGATGATTGGCCCCTGGGGTGGGAGGAGTACCCTAGCTGCCAATCCGAAATTCGGTTAGCACGTTGGCCTAGGGCCCTGGCACTTTCTCGTAAATTGATATTTTTCCTCGCTGACCATAGGCGCAAAGACATGTTTCTGCCACTTTTAGCCAAATTGTGTGCGAAGTTTCTTATTGAAAGGTTTTTCGAAGCCTTCAAGAGGCCGAGTATCATCAAGTAATATCCTCTTACAATCTTAAAAAAATTGTATGCCAGCCTTGGTGACCTTAAAAATTCTGCACAGATTCGAAAAATACTCAATTTTCTCTTCACAGTTCAGAGTTCTCGTATATAGAAGTTCTTTTGAACTTTTCTGCAAAGAAAATTGTTTTGCTTTGAAAATTATCGTTGGATCGAGTATTTATTGCGAATACAATTGTTAGTTTTTTCAGTTTAAATTTTCCGTTATACCTCGTTCAGACAGGTAACGCAACTAGTTCGAAAACCTATCGAGTTCGCTTAACGAGTTCGAGAAAAGGCATTCCAAAAAAGTGGCGTTCGAA
>JAQGAF010001890.1:0-26718 GCA_034687865.1 Kryphioiulus occultus
TGATTTGCTCCCATTCATCAGCAATGCTAAAAAAGATTGGCGTCACGTTCACGTTTAATGTGGAGCTGAAACTCTCTTTTTACTGTAAATTCCCCTGAAAACTGGCTATTTACATGTGTACTCTTTGATGTGAGAAAAAATGCATAATCGTTCTGTCATTGGTTCCCTATGCATATGCATTTACACGTACATGTATGTCACAACATTAATAATAAAATGGTTGAAGCTCTTACCACATGTTGCAAGATTTTTAAGATCTTTCAGATTTTTCTAAAGTTTAAAAGTAAGCCAGAGATGATCTTTCCTATACAAATACAGAGCTGACCCTATGCGTTAACTATTAAATAGCTAGGAGAAAGCAAATGCTATAGTGATGTTGTATTTACATGACATTTTCGAAAATAACGTTTCCCTGACATTTTCAAATATCAATTTTCCCCTGACTATTCCATATCATTGCGATTTCCGTGTATTCCCCTATTCCTGGTCAGCGGGGAACCCTGTCATAGATGGCGCTAAGCTGAACACCATTCTGTTGAACATAGGTGATCATAGATGGCGCTAGGATTCAAAACTGGGCCACCACTACTTTGGCAGTCTATGAAACCCAAAATGGGGGCCTGCAGCCACAAAGCCCATACAGTGTGTTTAAAACACCGTGGCGCCAACAGGAGCCCCAAGATGGCCTCCGTTTACCAGTAGTGAATTTATTGCCCTGTAATTGCGCCGTAACAATCGAATTGCACGCTTGGGACCAGGTGCAGCGCCATTTTGCCACCTTTCTGGTCCGTGCCAGAGAACTGTCAAAATTCGGGGTCCGTGGCCAATTGCCTCACCCCAGTCCATAACCGTAATCTCCTGAATCTGGGTTTTGTCGACATGAACGTGTGGACTGGTTGGTTCCTCTCACCTGTACCCCCCTCAGGTGTGAACGGGCCAGAATGGCGCTGGGGCCCCGCCAAAATGGCCGTGACCAATTGGCTCCCCTCGCTCTTTGGGACCCAAACGCCGCAAAAACCTCAGGCCTTTGAGCCTTTTGCACCGGGCAAACCGCTAGACCGCAAGACGAGGAGGGTGCTGGGAAGGACAACAAAAAGGACTCCAAAGGGCACGTCAGGAAACCATTGATCGAGCATGCTCGACAGGCCCTTTTGAAAGGCCAGAACCGACAAACATCAATGGATGCTTGGGCGAACAAGTCAACGTGCTGGGTTTTGGAATGATTAGTAGATGGGGATGGGACCCCGCATTCCGACATTGACCTTTTGGGCACGTTGGAACAACTTTGTGGCACTGCTGGAGTTGGACCTCATAGAATGAATCATCTGAATCCCACTACTTTGGAGTGGGGAAATCTGGGAAATGAATAGACCTAATGTATGCTGCAAGAGTGGTGGAAGAGATTCCACAATTTTTTTGCATTAAAAACATTCTTTGGATTGATAATGTGAATGTATTAGATGTTTAGATAGTCATTAACTACTTACAATTCTAGTACATTCTTGCATTCTTGCGTTCATCAATTATAAACAAAAGATCAGGGGAACTTTTTCCTACATTGCCCAAAAACTGCTTATGAGAACGGGCTTGTACACAACACTGCGAATCGCTCTCGATTTAGGTAAAATGTATATTTAAATAATGATCTAATCTGATAATAAATTCTTAAGACTGTTCTAGAGTAGCGCTATACACACTGACTGATCACTTTCTTTCGTCAAGGTACTTCCCATTCTACACTTTTTATAGTATATTTTAGTGTGTACTCCAAACTGGAAAACCACTTTTATCTACTTTTTAGCAATTTAGCCAGGTTTGGGAAGCAGGGAATTAGGGTTACTTGACTTGGAAATCAGGGAATAAAATTGCGCAAGTGTGGTCACCCTGTAGTATGTGAATCTCGTAGAAGGAATCCCCTGAATATCATACAATGTTCCAGAATTTTATGCCAATGCCAAAATGGATTCAAATGGGATTACAACGCAAGCATCTCTGCACCAGACCATTTTCTAGGATGACCTTTAAAAATGAAAATAAATGTAAAAATAAAAAAAATCCAAAATACAACATAAAACAAAAAAAATCCAAAATACAACATAAAACAAAAAAAACGATATTTTACTACTGAATAGAAAAAGAACTAAACATTTTAAAACATTTAGCATCGCAAACAATAGCAAAACATATTAGCATCTTCCAATTGTAATGTTTCATCTCATAGTATTTTATGCTTGCATGTTTCTTTCAAGTTATTTTTTTATAAACTAGTAAAAATTAAATAATTTAGGTTGTTTTGTGCTGATTTTAATTTTTTTAATCCATACGTTTAATTTATTGTAATTTTTAAAAGTTATCATGGAAAAGTAACCCAAAGATGTCTTTCGTTACACTACATGTATTTGCGTCGTCCATTCTGTTCTTTGACATTTTGGCAACTGAATTTAATTATAATATGTGAAACAGCAGATTTTTCGCCCAAAAATTAATAACGAGTCCGTTTTTTTTGGCAAAAAAAAAATGGAGGGGCTGCAACTTGCATATTTTTTTCACCCAGCGGCCCAGGTTCGATGAACCGGACTTTTTGGGGGCCCAACGTTTTCTGGAAGAAAATTAGGACACGAAGATGATCCCAAATGAGGTCAGAGTTAAAGGTAAAATTAGGCGCAACCCATACCATGAGCTAAATGTGGCCATAATTTTTAATAACTACAGTGTACAACTGATGCAGACGGATATCTGGGCAAGATATTCAACTACGTGTATGGCGTTGCCCCTGCCTCCAAATATGTATAGGTGGCGCTTTTTCGCAAACTCATCGGCCCCTATTGTGGGTTTATGAATTAAGGTGGGAAAATGTTAACGAGACACAACTTATCGATTCCACGCCAGGTGGAGTGGGTTTCCTAGCGTGGCCAATCGATTTTCGGTGTTTGTGAACTGCCCTGGTGGATATGGGTTTCAGAAACTGCTTGAATGGATATGATGGGGAATAACAAGGAGAAAAAAAATGGAGAAAAAGAGGCTGTTATTCCAAGAGAGAAGGCTTGGAAGGTCTGGAATTTTCAAAGGGAGTTTTCGATAAGCCATGGGCTTGCAGGACCAGGGGATTTCCAGGTGGTGTCAAGGGGCGACGTGGACAAAAACATGTTTTGATGAACCGAGGAGTTTAGGTCGAATTATCCCTGCATTACATCGCTAATGCGGTGGAATGGACGCCTGGATCGAAAAGCTGAGTGAGAATGGGATTTTCGTTATAGGAACCTGAAAGCACGAATGGTGCTAATCTCTGGTAATCTTGGCGAGGAAATTGGCCCAGCGTGTTTCGAGCTGGGTGGCAGGCTTCCATATCGATGAAATCTGCACTTGTGGCCGCCATGTTGGGCGTCCGATTGGCGAGTCACGAGGTCTGACCTATCCCCAAGCTGGTTTGCTGCCTTATCTCGCGTTTCACTAATTTGGGCAGGATGCAGTGCGCAAGGTGGTCTTGGGACCACTTATTCGGTCACGACATGTGTCATGCAACATACAACACCGTTACATCGGCGCTAAAACATGGTGACTATGCCAATTCCCCGAGTTTTCTGGGTTTTCCAGGATCATTTTCTACAGGGTTCATACCCGTCAGGTTAACGAAATGTGGTCAGGGAAAGTCATGGAAATGAAGTGTGGACAGGGAAAGTCAGGTAAATGCTGACATTTTGTCCATTAAGTCAGGGAAAACATTCAAGAAATTTTGAATTTCAATTTTATTGACTTTATGGAATAAAAAAAGAGGTTCCGAAATTTGCTAACTGGGAAGCAGAGGTAATTAACCAACAAGTGTTGGAAGTTGCACAGAAAAATACAAAAAATATTGTTAATTGTAGTATACTTAATTTTACTGTCATGTGACACTTTGTATCCGGAAAGTTGTTCGCATAAGTTATGTTATGTATAAGTTAAGGTTTTAGGTTAGGTGTAGGTTAGGTTAGGTTTGTTAATCAAGCAATTGACTTAGGCGAACAACTTACCGTGAACCGTGGCAATTTATTTTGGTTAAATCAGGGAAATTAATCATATTTGGTCAGGGAAAGTCAGGGAAATTGAGATGCAAATTTTGGTATGAACCATGTTCTGATTTTTCCAGGTTTAAAAAATATATTCTAATGCCTGGATTTAAAAAATGGATCTCAAATGGTAGAATGGATTATCAGATAGGAGTTTTTATGCTGACTTACTTCTCCGAACTATAGTGAAGAAATACTGGATGAAATTTTGAGATTGAGTTTTCCAGGTTTTCCAGGGTGAATATAAAATTACCTGAGGTACATTATCTAGCTTTACCAGGTTGGTAGTCATTATGTAAAACGTGTGTATCGTAAAGCAACCAGAGTACAACAATTATGTAATGGATGTATTCTAAATATTTTAATAGACGGTTGCTCTTCCATGAATAGGCCTGCGGCTATCTTTTTTGGCGAACAGGATTTTGGGTAAAAGTCCCATTATGCAACGTTGACTAAATTTTGGTGAATAACTTACATGTACATTAGCTTGCCACTCCAAAAAGTAAAGGTGCAGCTTGCGACATGTCTCATAATTATCCAAAATCCAAACGAACAATTCATTTAGTGATTTTATAGTGGGTTCTGTAAGTTACTATAAGGCATGCTTGATTAAACACGTCACGCAACTCCCCATGTGCTTATCTCAGATTTTAATTAACAAACCGTGCTTTCATTAAAAGTATTCCCTGATGGCTATCCGAAGCAGCTTGCAGAATAAATAAAAAGCGCTGAATAATTCAATATTTCTTTATCTTCAAACGGGTAATGGTGTAATAAGAATGATAAAGAAATCCGAGTTCGTGCAGTAAAACGCAATTAACGGCTCCATTCAAGGCGTATGCACGTCTTAATTAGTTAACCAGTTTCCAATTTAGTGAACAGTGGTGTTGGCTTTTTGTGCCTCCCCTCTCTGATTAAGCGATTAAAAGATCAAATGAAAAGTTTTTTTCCCCATTTAATTACTAGGCCAGGATTTCTTTATTCGCACATCCATCGGTTAATATACAGTAAAGATTCAATTTTGGTTTCACTCTTCAGATGCATAACTTGGAAGGGGTGAGACATTCCTGAATTATACCATGGAGTTCACAAAAACCACTATATACACTTTGATGCCTAAATGGGGCAACCTGCGTTAATTCAGTGATGAAAATAAGAAAATGGTGTGACAAGACAATGGCCAGCGCCTGAAATTCCTTCTATTTTCTCACCGATGTTTTGTGCCAAAGTGCATGTTTCACAACTTTTTTTACGGTTTTACCCTCTTTCTTGGCCCAGGGAGTAGGCCACGTCTTAATGCTAGGAATTTAATTACCTGTCCGTTACACCTCCATTAACGGTAAAAGAGGGTATGCAGGAAGAAATGAAATACTGACGTTAATATTGACAAACGATTTCACACGGCCATTATTAGGTTACAATCAACGCTTAAAAGTTGTGAACACCTGACTGCAGACTTCAAGGCTTCACAAACGTAAATGGCTACTGATTAACTTAAATGAGACTTCACGGACATCCTGACTTGAAGTGAAAGCCATTGTAGGAATTTTTGGAGGTTTTTGAAGTTGAGGAAGTTGTATATGCTGCACCGTTAACAGGCTGCAAAGATAGGAAGTCCTTGAAATTCCCGTTAAGTCTCACTGGAAAATGTCGGCAATTCCTGCATTCCCACTATAGTCATTGAAGTCTGAGGAGTAAGGTAGGCGTCTTTGGAGTCTGGCAGAATACCTGAAGTCCATAGTCTGTGAACGAGGCTGGACTTGCATTGACTTACAAACTTTACCCTAGAATTTGTGACAACAGTCGGACTTCAATGGCTTCTGTGGGATTCCAATGATTAGTGGAACTCTGTGATTGACTTTAGTGGGCATTTAATCCCTTTAGTTTTGTGGAACATAAACGACTTCAACGACTTCAATAGGATTTCAATGACAATAGTAGGGCTCCAGTGACATTGGCATGCAACCGCAGCATAGTGCATACTGATCATTTGGTGCAAATTGAGCCTTTGCACTGAGGATTTGCATATTTGGGATCATTGCAAGATCAAGTGGGTTATAACTTGATCTTGCAATGATCCCACATATGCAAATCCTCAGTGCAAAGGTTCACTTTGTAGTTTGCACCAAATGATTAATAAGTGGAGGTTGCATGTCAATGTCACTGGAACCCCACTATAGTCATTGAAACCTTATTGAAGTCGTTGAAGCCCTTCTTGATCTTGATCTCTAAACGTCTATCTCAGTCAAATTTATATTATCCCATTTGATGTAACACCCCGTTTTCGATCTAGATGGTACTTCTTTGTTTAGGTGACTAGTGCTGTCACCATGCAAATCCATTCATTTGTGTGTATGGGACTTACCCAACACTTTCATTTGTGTGTATGGAACTTCAACCAACATATACACCTGACCACTTAACATGCTAGGAATCAAAATGGGCAGGAAAATCGACGTCAGTGCACCAGTTTTACCCTTGCCGTCAGTATAACTGTCAGCATTTTTTGGTATTAACTGACAGCACTGTTGACCGATATGCGAAAACGACCCATTAAGTTGAGGTGATATGGTACAGCGTACATGAGTTTGAAAAGCTTGGGAAATCTCATGACGTGTAACGCATATTTCCAGTACATGTACAGTACGTTATGACTGGACAGATTTTGAGAGGGCGCTGCGAATGTTGGGTACACAGTGTTAAGGTCGCACTGGGTTCCCACAGACCCGTGATCCCGGGCCGGGCGTGGGCGTGTGAACCTGGCCCAGTGGAACCAATCGCTCCTCCAAGTGCGACCGAAACGGCATTGAAAATCCCTGAAAGAAACCGCGATGGCACCAAAAAACTGGCCAGAAATTGCTGGCCTGAGGATAGGGGGCGTAGAAACAAACCCGGCCTGGTTAGGATTACTCACCTTTTCATTAAGTCCGATTGTATCCTCCTAACCGATTAGCCAATGGGACGCAATTTGCATTCAGGATCGGCAGCTCGGAACCGTCCTAGGAAAGGATGAATGGGCTGGGTGTTGTTTTTTGGCCTCGTCCATGAACCCCTCCTGATGCAGGTTTAGCCTGTGTGAACTCTTTGGCGAGCCGGTGGGAAAATTGGGCATAAAGCGAGTTTCACACAGCGAGGGGGCGCTGGTGCGAACAATGGGGGAGGTCAGCTTGGTCAGCGCCGCAAAGGCCAAGAAAATTGAGTGGAAACGTTTTGGGACTTGATTTCTGCATGTCAATTGCCATGGAGGGAATACTTGGGACCTGGTCCCTTCAAGAAGCCTTGACTGAAGAGCATGGATAAGTCTTGGTTACTGAGAAAGCACTGCTTTGATGGCAGACCTCTCTGGAATGGCCATGGCTGAAGAAACGGAAGAAATAACTAGACACGATGTTCAATGTATGACACGTACCCTGCTTTTTTAGAGTGTACATCTGGGGTTTGGTGACTGAAGCACTGTTATCAAGTCCATTCATCTGTGTGTGTACTGATGAGCACCTTGATGCTGATTACAAATATCATGACTGAAGAGCATGGAGCAGTCTTGTTATTGGAATTGTGGAAGACCGACCCTCTCAATAATGGCCGTGGCTAAAGACACGGAAGAACTGAATTATTGAATGAAATTTCTTGAATCTGGGAGTTTAGCTTCTCTACCATATGTCAAGAAATCAGTATTTCACTCGATGTCCCTTGTGGAACACCCTGATTTCGATAAGAGGGCACTTCTGGGTTTTGGTGACTGCAGCACTGTCATTAAGTCCACTCATTCATTTGTGTCAAGAACTGTCCGCTGATCAGCATCTTGATGTATATTTAAAGATCTTAACTGCAGAATATGAAATACATGTACTGAGTAGTCTTGGTTTTTGCGAAAGCGTGTTTTCATGACAGACCTTCTCGAGGATGGCCATGGCTGAAGTCATGAAAGGGCAAATTGAATTCTTAAACGGAATTTCTAGAAATCCTGCAGTTTGGCTTCTCTTCTTCCTCAAGAAATCAGCACATTCTCGCGATGTCCAATGTGTAACACCCTGATTTCTATAAGGTTTTCTGGGCTTTGACAACAATAGCATAGTCATCAAAATGATCAAATGAATTCGTTTATGAGATATGTCTGTTGATGAGCCTCTTGATCTTGATTTCTTCAAGGGGAATTTTATTGTCCTTACGTATACAGTGTATTCATGTACATGTGACCTCTGTTGTTGGAGTTCCATGATCGTATTTAATAAACGTCTTTTTATATTTCAGATGGATTGTCGCTGATGGACAATGTGCCTGTTGATGGACATTTAACTGTTGATATGGAATACGACCGTTGGGATGCAAACAGTCGATGGATCGCCGATGGATAATATGTGCCAATCGATGGACCTTTAACTGCTATTATGGAATAAGACCATTGGGATGCAAATCGTCTTCTTGTTCACCGCTTCGGATACTGCAGGCTCCAAACTCCAAACTGTTCCAGAAGTTACAATGTCCTAGCACAAATCAACTGATCTACTATTTGTTCGAAGACACGGTAAGGGAACCGCATTTTAATACACATTTCTTCATAATTTCTAGCTTGCATTGAAATCTAGTATGAGATACAATTTGCCTAGTCAAATGTACATGTAGGTTTCAACAAGCATGTTACAGTCATGCTCATATCTTTCACCACTGGCCAGTAATTTATGCATCCCTTCCAGCCCCCACCTAATTCGCAAAAGATCCCTGCTGTGGTTATCTCAAAAGAGTTCCAGCATTAATAATCCACCCCAGGAGCACTGCAATGTCCCACTGATGGAAAAATCACCTTCCGATATAGATTTCATCAAATCAGCAACATGAAAGAGCAGCTTTACCAGTTTTGCGGTATTGCAGACCATTGACAAATGGCCCTGTCAATGGGGCTGTGCTACAGGGCGAGAGGGTGACTTAATCGGTGCAACCATGCGAGTAACCATGTTGCAAGATTCTTGCATTCAGACATGCCCTCAAAGGTGCACTCTTTGTTTTCTCTTCAAAGGGCGGTTGGGGTTTGGGGCTTGGGGCTTGATGAAGGGGACTCCAAATGGGGATGTCAACGTCTCACTTTAAAGACCCCCGAGCTACCCCTCGAGGCACCTGAGTTGGAATTGGGACTCGAAACCCCAATTTTCTTCTTATTTGAAAGGTGCCCACGACCAGAGTTGCCATCTGGTTACCACGCCTCGTCAGGCAAGAATACGTCTTCAGACATTCGACTAACTTGAAGAATCAATTATCTGGCCGATGCGATTAGCCTCAATTTAGTTAGACCTTGTATTGATTGAGATTGCATCCTCTGGGGAATTGACATTGTTTTCCCCCAGGCCAAGATGGAGCGTTATCGCTTTTTTTGGTTCTTGTCAAACGACTCAAGATGATGCAGTAGGGTGCGAGGGCTTGACCAATGACCAATTTGCAATCGATTGGGTCGGAATGCAGACGTGTGCTGTCAGCTGGCAAGGACAACTTCCATATCGATCTTATGCTGCTATGTTCCCCTATGGAAGTCTCAGAAACGAATTAGAAGCAGTTTTCTGAACTCCCACAATGACGTTGCTAGATGCCAGCCTTGCCAGGTCACCTCATGGACATGCAGTTCTTATGTGTGGAAATCGAAAATCAAGATTCTTGGTTTGACAAATTTGTCCCACGCTAATTTTCATTTTTTATCAAGAATTTTATGGGTTTCATGAAGTTCTCAAGCGATTGATTTTGTTCTTGAGGATGTCGAAGATTTAGACGCTAAGGAAAGAACGAGGGGGTAGTATTAACTCTTAAGAATTGTGCGAAATTAATTGCGGACTTCAAAGACTTCAATTACTATATTGGGACTTGAAGAACATCAGTGGGACTTCAATGATGCTTCAAAGCCTTCCTGACTTTAGTTGAGGAAGTTCTACATGCTGCTTATTTGACTGGCTGCGAAGTCGGGAAGTCCTTGAAGTACTCATGAAATACTGGAAATCCCCATTTGGTTCCCTAGTGTGGTGTAATTTTATAGCAAAATCTGCAGTCTGTGATCGAGGTTGGACTCGCCTGCACACTTTCTCCGACTTATGAACTTTACCCCAACTTCAGTCAGACTTCAATGACTGTAGCAGACTAATGACTATAATCATGCTTTAATGACTAGTCAGATTTCAATGACTGCAGTCAGGCTTCCGTAGTCAGACGTCATTGACTGTAGTAAGGCTTCTGTAGTCAGACGTCAATGACTGTAGTCAGACGTCAATGACTGTAGTCAGACGTCAATGACTGTAGTCAGCGTCAATGACTGTAGCAGACTTTAATGGCTGTAGTAAGACTTTAATGACTGTAATCAGACGTCAATCACTGTAGCAGTATAGTCTGATTTCAATGACTGTAGTCAGACGTCAATTACTGTAGCAGACTTTAATGACTAGTCAGATTTCAATGACTAGGCTATAGTCAGACTACTGTAGTCAGACGTCAATAACTGTAGGCAGCGCCAATGACTGTAGCAGGCTTTAATGGCTGTAGTCAGACTTTAATGGCTGTAGTAAAGAGTTTCATTACTGTAGTCAGACTTTAATGACTGCAGTCAGACCAATAGCTTCAGACTTCATGCACACCCTTGGGGAAGAGCGCAGCTGCGTGACATTGTGGTTCTTTGAGGTGAAGAGGAACTATTGTGAATTGACAGTCGTCCAGGGATGTTTTGCCACTGACTGAAGCAACCTTTTTATTTGATAGCACACTGAGGCTTGAACTATTTTTGATGTCAGTCTTGATTGAAAACGGAATCCAGTGGATCTGACATGATGAAAGATGTCAGAGGTGGCTGACGTCATGATGACGTTTCCAGAAGGGCATACATGTTTTTTTTTCAAAAACCTAATCGGGACTTTAATTGCGAAGCCAACGTCCAGCTGAGCAATGGGTTGGGCGAGCCGATCTTAGTAATTGCATTTATTCAAAGCAGTTTCCAACGGGAGATGAATTCCTGGGGAATGATTCGATTCCTCAGTGGCTCGCGTCCTGCATATCAATGCGAATGTAAGAGATCTGACCACGTGAGTCTTGTCTGACAAAGGAGATAGGGGTCTAAGAAAGCTGCAGAATCTGAAAAGATTAATGCTGCTCGGATTGGGCCATAAAGAGGCAGTGGGGGGCGCCTTTCTCCGCTAGGACAATGGGTAATTGAGAATTGAAAAGTGGCGGAGCAGGGCCAGGGGGTGCCCACTGGTCAGTGTGGTTTACATCCAACTGGCCCACAAAGAGGAATTACAATGTTGTAAAATGTTATTGGATTCGGGGGTCCCCTCGGCGCTTTTTTGCTTTGCCTTGCCTCTGGCCCAGAGGCATCTGGGGGAAAATGGCAACAGTCAAACGAAAATGTACGAGGGTGGATAAGAAAGTCTTGTTATGTATTTTACAATTAATTATTGGAGCAAGGAGTTGGCAACTTTTCAAAGTCGTGTTCACCTGATTGCAGACTTCAAGGACTTCAGTGGGACTTCTTTAACGTCATGGAAGTCATATCTGGTAGAAATTCTGTAGTGGGGACGTTCGAGTGTAAACAAGTTATGACACACAGTGACAGAAGTAAGGAGGGTTGGCCAAAAACTATTAGGCATCATTTAATTATGGTGGACACCGTGACGGTAACGTTGCAGTTAAGGTGACGGTGCGGTTACCGTGACGGTCATGGGGTCGTCTAGGATGCTGTTACCATAACGATGAAGGTGTGGCTATCGTGACGGTAACGTTGTGGTTATGGTGACGGTGCAGTTACCGTGCCGTTTACGGTTACTGAACAGTTTACCGTGACGCTTACGGTTACTGAACTGTTTACCGTAACGATCATGGTGACGACTTCAATGACTTCAATGACTTTCAATGACTTTCAATGACTTCAATGACTTTCAGAACGCTTGTCATTTTGTTTTGTGCAAAACTTTAGAACGCCATCAACGACAGCAACGTCATGTAGTGATCATTATAGGGAATAAGTTGCTTGACATTTTGCATATTTAAATTTTGTTATTCGACGCTTCAATAATTTATTATAAAATAACAAGACTTTTTGATCCACCTTCGTAAGTTAGAGTAGGGTGGAATTAAAGTGCTCTGCAGTACCGTATCAGATCACATCAGACCTGGCAACTGGTCTGCATCAAGTTGGACTTGGAATTGCACTGCACTCTAATGACATCAATTCGGTGAATTACTCGCTCCCCAAAAGGTGTCTGTCATCCACTCGTGACCAATCGCTGGATTGCATTACAAGATCACAGCGCCATTGTTTCGTTTGACACCTCTCATGTTTTTTTGTTAATATCTCAGTGTTTCCATTTTGGATTCCTTGTCCTCGGTGCGTTACCATGGAGGTGAGTCATCGATGCACAAAATGGGCCAACATTTCAGGGATCCATTGGGGAGCAGGGGGGCAATATCGATCGGAATGCCCTGGGTGACTAACGCATGCTCGGCTTCTGTCAGCACGGTCTGGGATGGAAAATAGCGACAATGTTCAATGCACAAAATGTATGGTTCCCAAAACATTTAAAATGAAATTTCCTGGCTTTCCAGGTTTTTCCATGAAAGTTTTGGATTTTTTCATGACCAAGAAAGACAATTTTAATTGCTGCACTTAATGTTCATTTCAAGGAATATTCATTCCTAGGAATGTGGTAATACATTCATCAACGTTAAAAGATGCTTCATCGACTAAGCTGTAGCAACATTAACATCTATATATTACAGAAATAGTAAAAATATACAATTATATTACACACTAATACAAATACATGTATGCCACCCATAACAAGTTCAATGTGTTGTTTCTTTAAGGACTGATATAAATTGAACTAGGCCTGAATATGAATTTTCATGTGTTGAGCAGAAGTGAATTAGAGGGATTCCTTGTTCATGTATGCCAAAATTGGTACAAACCATGTTAACCACAGCATGTATGATGCACATACCCTGCTTTAACATGAAAAAAAGCTGTGAAAATCCCGATTCATTGGTTTTGGCATTCAAATTACCAACAGAATGGATTAGTCCAACATCACTTGGCGATTAGGCTAGTTTGAAAGGCATCTTTCATACAAGACAAATTCCACCTACAGTACCAGAAATTTCCTGACTTTCTCCATGACTACCCAAATGTCATGACTTTTTCCATGACTACCCAAATTTCCTGACTTTTTTCCATTACTACCCAAATTGCCTGGCTTTTCCCATGACCACCCAAATTGCCTGACTTATCAAGTTTTTCCAGGTCGTGGAATTTTGCAGCACTGAAATCTGTTCAAAGTGCATACCTGTACATGTAAGCCTCGTAGACATAAGAATTTCTCTACAATCAAGAAGTCTGTGAATGAATGAGTCACATCAAGGTTTTTTGTGCGTTTCGTTGGTAAGACTCAGACCCCCAGGTTCCTCTTCTTTGTCGAAAATTCCACGCTTCTGATTTCCCTCATTGTCTTTATTTATTCCCAGCCCCCTCGACCAGATCAACGCCAGCCCAAACTCTGTAATTTAAGCTGGTTCAGCACTTGAAATCCAGTTTCCCTCACGGTTCGTCCTTGTCCCATAAACACCTGTTTATGGCGCAGTTTTGGGCCAGAGTGGCTCCCCTCCCCCTCGCTCAACAGCATAAATTCCCATCCAGAAGACATCCCAAATGATAGGGACATGTTACACCTGATTGTAGGCTGTGTCCTGCCATAAAGATCCGCTATCACCCCCTAGTCCATGCTGTAATGCAGTCACCAAAATGTCCGCCAGTGTGTAAATAATGAGCTGGAATGTCAGCCCAAATCTATTACACATTTCGCCCAGCCCTCACCTGGCCATGAAAAAGTGGAGGTTAATGTTTGTCAACAGATCTACACACGGATCTCGGGATTTCAAACATGGCCGCTAGTTTGCATTCCTGTAGGTCCATCGCCTTGTTTTGGTACTCTGCATCAAGGGTTGGTCATGTCTGCTAGATCGTATCTGACGTAATACGTTTGATCTTGGAAGGCCCTGCTTGTATAGCAGAAGAATTTCACGTCGTTTTACGATGTTACCTTCTGGACGTGACTTCTTGGTGTCATTTCTTGATGTCGCAACGATATTGTTGGTAAGAGGGACTTGTAGAACTTTCTTGACTTTTGTAACTTCTTGATGCCATTTCTATGTCTCATAAACCTGGAAATGCGATTTTTTGATAGGTTGACACTTCTTGATGTCATTTCTCGATGTGACTTCTTGGAGTCACTTCTTAAAGTTTCTTCCTGACGTCACTTCTTAATGTCACAACGATACTGTAGAACTGCCGTGACTTTTGTCACTTTGTGATGGCAGTTCTCTATGTCACATAAACCCGAATATGTGAGTGTCTGAGAGGTTGTCACTTTTTTTTGTTATTTCTAGATGTCACATAAACCTGGAAATGTAATTTCTTGATAGGATCTCATCTTTTGATGCTATTTCTCGATATCACATAAACATGAAAATGTGATTTCTTG
Organism: Kryphioiulus occultus; assembly: GCA_034687865.1. Lineage (NCBI taxonomy): Eukaryota > Metazoa > Arthropoda > Diplopoda > Julida > Julidae > Kryphioiulus > Kryphioiulus occultus. The sequence continues at coordinate 14,546 of JAQGAF010001890.1, forward strand.
ACATGTTGTCACTTCTTGATGCCACATAAACCTGGAAAGGTGACTTCTTGATAGACTGCCACTTCTTTGTGTCTTCTCTCGATGTCACATCAACCTGGAAATGCTACTTGATGTGACTTCGTGGTGTCATTTCTCGAGAAGGCACTGCTCCACGTGACTTCTTCGTCACTTCTTGATGTCATTTCTCGCTGCCGTTACGATATTGTTAAAGGCATCTGTAGTACTTTCGTAACTTTTGTCACTTCTTGCCGATGTCACATAATACATGTACCTGGAAATGCAACAATGTAACTTCCTCGTGTCATTTCTCGATTTTACTGGAACTTACTGCTCGACTTCTTAATTTGTCACTTCTTAATTTGTCTTCCTGATGTCACTTCTTGATGTATCAAGTTGACAATGATAGTGTTGGAGGCAGAGGCCTAACGAACTTAGTTGAATTTTGTCACTTCTTGATGTCACAATGATATCTTGGTGAGGGAAAGGCTGTCGAAGTTTCGTAAATAACAAAGTTACAATACTGTAACCTTGCCTGCTTTTCTTTTATTGCAATAAAGCGTGATAAAGTGAAGTTTCTTGTGGAATCTCTGTCGAAATCACCATAGAATTGACGTTTATTGAAGTTTATAGTCATCTTAAGGTCATCTCCATAAAATAACCTTAAGATGACGTCTTTATCGAAACACCTGCATGACCAGCGCTTAGCAATCTTACATTATTTCTTTATGATCCAAGACAAGACAGCTGAATATAAAGGCAGTTTGCGCAGCTGACGGCCATGCCATATCTTGGCTTGACCAACTCGAGTTGTTCAGAACTGCCTGACATTCAGTATAGCATTTATGAAAGATGTAAGACAGATGTATTTTTAGGAAGCATCACGTGTGACTGAATAAATATTATTGGATTATTTATGGCCATGCAACGCCCTGCCGCCATTTAAACGCTCATGAGGCAAGACCAATTGCTCGAAATTTATATTTTTAGTTTAGTGACCCTGAGCGGGCTTGCTGTATAGACAGTGCCATATTTTTTTTTAAAATACCCTGATGGGGGCGAGTATTTTTATGCAAAAAACAGTACCAGTGAGTTGAAACTTTACTGGAGGTTTGTAAGTAACTTGGCAATGGTTTACATGATTTTGCTGCTGTAAACTTGAACCATGTAAATTTAAATCAAAGCTAATGATTTCAAGTGGTCTGTTTAGGGATGTAATAGACCTGAAAACACGATCTTGCTCCTGACCTTGGCCCCTGAGAGCGTGAGCCTTCTGCCTTCTGCAAGATGCCTTTCTCAGCTGCATCCATGGCCTCAACAGACTTTTGAACCGAAATTCCCCAACAGTGTTGCCTCAGAACAAGGTGAAGTTTTTCGGCAGGTAATTGTCCCAGCAGGGGCCCTGCATCAAACGATTGACACGATGGCGATATCCGCCCCCTAGCCGCCCTTATTCCTTAATACAGAGATTTTTGGACACCTGACAAGAGGTCTGACAGGCTCCAATCTGCAGGTTTCACCCTCACCTCATCTCTGTCTTTTGATGGTTTTCTGTGTTGGCTTACAGAGGTGCACACCTCATGCTCTAGATAGTCAGCTGACATGATTTTGGTACCGCCCACATTGGGCGAATTTGACTGGAACCTCACTGGCAAGAAAACTGTCATTATCATGATATCATCTCTCATTATCTGATATCGTCCTTCATTATCTTTCTGTTGTCTTTTCACCTGAAGATACTGTGGCCTGTATTTGGAGGAAGTTTAATTATGCCATTCTTCTGTTGTCTTGCATGGCACATGGAACACTGTCATTTTGGTCGTACTGGATTGACTTTGGGTCAAATATTATAAAAATAGTTATCAATTAGCTAAATATTGTATGTAAGCCTACTGTACTGGAGATAATATCAGACTAGTGATTTGACATTAAGATGTTCTTGATATGGGCTGTGAGGTTGATGTTGGTACCACTACTGTATTTGCAAAAAAATTACTTATGCCATTGTTCTGTTGTCTTGTATGACAGGTGGAACACTGTTACCTGATATGCTTATTGGCTGGCACTTTAGATCGTACTGAAATGACTTTGAGTTAAATCCTATAAAAATGGTTGTGACTTAGCTAAATATGGCATTTACTGTAAATGGGAAAAATGTTAATCAGTTATTTGGATTACTTTGTTGTTACCTGGTGGATCCTGGAGCTACATGTAATATTTGATGATTAATGATTTTCTGAAGGTGTTCTTGATATGGGCCTTGAGGTATGTCCGTACAGCTACCTTCACTGCTTTGGAACAAACTGCCACAGTGGTGCAGGTGGACATCAAAGCTAATCCATGGCCAATTTGTCATAATCAGAGTGATACAAAGGGTCCCTTTCAATGCTAACATCGTGCAATATGTCAATGGATACCAATCTGACAATCGTTCGTGCACCTGCATGTCTTTAGTTGCAATTATGTCAGATGGCTTGAATGTTAATATGATGATAAATTTGAAGGAAAACCAGTTATAGGCATTACTGAAATACTAAGGTATAAGTAATACATGTATCAGGTTTGACATTACAATATCCTTTAACAATAGCTAGTAGTGTAGGCCTACATGAAAGCTGTCAAAGTGGCCCTTTAATCGTATATTTGTCACTGCTGAGTATGGTAACATGCCCTTAATGTTCCTGACATTTTGGCAACCACCTAAATACCCAGAAATCAAAGGGGAGGCGTACTATGTGGGTGCAAGGTTCTGATATGCATCTTATCAGCAGTTTTGTACCTCAAAAGTTGAAATGGCATTAATTTACATTTAGGTTAATGGCTATGGCAGTCGTTAACATACCATTTTCAAGAGAATTATGGATGACAAACACCTGTGACAATATATCTGATTCTCGTGCATTTCCATACTTTTCGAATTTAGCGACAGCCATTTTATGAGAATTAACCCAACGTTAGTTTGGTACTGTCTGGAGTGCCTGTCAGGGCCAGCAGGCTATGACCTAGGTTTTTACAAATGCAAGCTAATGTCTGGTAAGTCTGGTCAGGTAACAGATCAGATTGATATTGAAGCATGTTTATGACATTGTCACTTCCAATGAAGCATTGCTGAGATGTGTAGTTTATTGAAGAAAAATTGATGAGACGTGTATCACTGTTGTCGACTCTACACGATCAGTGCTACATGTACATGTACTGTCAACAATCCTACATCAGAAAATTCGAACAATCGTCAGTAATGAGAACAGAACAACAATCCATTAGCATTTAGCACATCGCAGTGATTATTCGTTCACCTGTCTGAACAAATACTGTTTAAATTAATATCCTCTCTATCCTAATGGCAGAACCAGGTGCCGACGTTTGACCCATGTTAAATCTAACAAACCTCCATAACTTGATAGTCAATCATTTTTTCCTTGGCTTTCTCTCAACTATTGTCAATTAACAGAAAATTTGGCAAAACGTTAACAGCGGAAAAAAATATTAGTGACTTCCTATGAATGCATGGTACATGTAGGCCCATGTCCCCAATCTGTCCAATCTAATAACCTCTCAAAACCAATATTCAACACGGGTCCCAGGATACCTAACGATACCTAACGACACCTAACGATACCTAACGAGTCTGACTCGAGGTAAGCCACAAGGCTGCCAGAGGCCCTTGCAAGTCCCTGGCGAGAATATCGATTTAGAGCGCTGCACACGTGCCCAGCCAGAAACCCTGGAATACCAACAGGGATGTAAGGTCCTCATAATATTGAGGCCATCAAATATCTTATGTTCATGATAACTACATGTATGTTGATGGCGGAATTTCACCAGCTTACCTCCTGCAAGGGTCCCAGGTCCTCAGACGTTGGTGAACATGGCGTCCTTTATCGAACACAAGCGTATCCAAGACTTTGACTTGAGCTCACCAGCCGCACTTGGGCACAGGGGTATCCATGGACGTTGGCTGGCCACGGGCACTCACGAGGGGGGAAATTCGGTTGGGGTCGAAGGCTGGCCAGCGATAAGATCCACGCCTATGATGGTCGCGAAGGTAACGCGGTCTGAGGCTGGCCAACTCTGTCCAACACAAATGCACCCCTCGCTGCCAGTGTGCTCAGCCCACGCTTGGGAGGAACCCATTCGGAGGGGGGAGCCTGGAGGATGGAACCTGGAGAGGGGAAAAATGGGAATGGAAAATCAATTTTTGGCTCATATTGAAGAGCGATGGAATTCTTGGGGGAAGGTTCTCCGATCGATGGTACGTGCATTTTGGGGGTTGGGGAAATGGGTCTGGATTCTGGAATGGAAATGAGTTGTGGCAAAAGGTGGATTATGTTATTGAAATTCATTGCTGTTTGCTGCTTTCCGAATGGACGTTGGGGAATGGAAGGGATTTGAGGGTTTTCAATGGGTGTTGGCTGTACTTCGGAATATGCCCTGCTCCAGCAAAGACTCTGGGAAAGTTGGCTTCTCTTGAGGGCTCGTAGGCTGGCGGTGATTGCCTACTGGCTCCATGCAGCTAAAACAAATTGCATTTTAATACCTTGTTCGCACCGAAAAGAAGCTAGTAGCGAACTGAGTTGTGGGAAACTTGTTTGCAAACGAGAGGGTTCGTACCACATTCACAGGTGGTGCGGTGCATGATGGGGGTTGTATTATTTATACAGGGCGTCTTAGCAATTTGGTGCCGTTTAGCGATTTTACTAGGCAAGTTAAGCAAAAGTTGTTGGCGATCACAATAAAATTTTGTAGACATGGGTGTTTTTAGGAATGCATAAAAAGGAATAATGTCTATTACTCCATTACATGAGTTATACCGTATTTGGTGTTTGTTATACTGAATACATGCACTTAATTCGGTATAAATGTGGATGCAGATGGATCCTTATCCCCTTATTTGGATAAGGGGGCATTCAAGAATTGATGTCGTCATCTTAGGGTGATGGACCAAATGATAACATGGCTGAGTGGGGGGGGGGTCATCCAATGGATGTCAATATTTTAATTCGTAATATTTTTAGTTAAAAACCACCTGATTTACATATAATTTAGTTTGCACAAATTAAGTTTAGTCTATGGCGTTTTTTGATTTAGTTTAATGTGCTTTTGTGTTATAAAAATCCATAATGTGTGCAGGCATTTCGACCCCTTATCCTATTGCACGTTTTCTGACAATAGCACTAAATTGAATTGTTGAAAGGTACACCTTTTGTTTTTAGACCAGCCAATTAAGACCTTGCTTTAATATATTAAAAAAATGTATCAGTAGTTTATCACAATTGCCAGATCAGATTTTATATCTGAACCCAAAAAGGCAACCAAAGTATTTCTCTTCAATTATTTTTTTTAATATTTTATATAACGAAGCAATCTTTCATATGTTTTGAACAGAAATCACCACGTGATTTCTGTTTGTTTTTAGAGCAGTGTCTGGCTTTTCAATCGATCGGTCTAGTCAAAGGTATTTTCGGGAAAATCCACCTTTTAGTTTTCGTTGGTTTGACTCTGGAACTGTATTTGACTAAATGTATTTGAAGCCACTTGACGAAAACCTGAAACCAAAGAATTTCTTTCCATCTTTGGTTTCTGGGATGACGCAAATGCCTTCTTGAAGATTTCGCAAAAAATCAATATTCTATGACCTCGCCATGTTTTATGAGTCCAGTGGCATTTCTCGTGCGTTATGGCGTGTAAGACAAGGACCACTTGTTTACTTCTGGAAATACTAAGGCTTTTGCCCAATCCGCAGAAACAGTTTTAATGAGGAAAGGGAGGCTGGAAATGGGAAAACAGGGGACCGTGATGGGTTAATTAGTCGGGGCTGTCATGGCAGCCCAGAAACACGTGAAAACACTTAATATTTCTCAACTGAAGTCATTGCAATATGGAATGCCCGAACTCGCAAATTTGCGTGCACGTAACTCACTGTACAGTGTGACCCCAACAGTGGTTCTGGTTAGATGAGATGGTAAATAAGTCCTGACAGCACTGAAGTGCAGGATCCTCTTTTTTACAGAAGGCCAAAAGCTTATAAGTATAGCTTGTTGCCTCCTAAGTAATTTTCTCAGTATAGGATGTTGCCTCCTAAGTAATTTTCTCAGTATAGGATGTTGCCTCCAAAGCAATTTATGCAAATTTCAACCAGAATTCCCTATTTGCATAACAATTTCTAGTCGCAAAAAGCCGTCGAAATGGTGCAATCTAGTGGGAGGCAACTTGGGAAGTCTGGTGCACATGTTGGTTGAAGTCACTGATGGCATTGAAGTCCCTCCTAAGGCATTGAAGTCCCACCTAAGGCATTGAAGTCCCACCTAAGGCATTGAAGTCCCACCTAAGGCATTGAAGTCAGGAGTGAGGTCACTGAAGTCTGGGATCAACGTAGTAGTCACTACACGTCCAAGTGTACACGAGTTTTAGGAATTGCCATTAACCCTTCGGATCAAATTCGTTTGGCTGTTTTCTAGCTGTTTTCAAAACCAGTGTTATGGGCGAGTCATGTAAATTATGTGAATAATAATATTCATTTGTGAAAATATCCAAATATTCCGTATTAAAATGCCAAAGAAGGTTCTGTGATATGTGTTTGACATCGTAGCAAGTTTACACCACTCGCCCTTTTCTTTGAAGCCCATTTTGTCCCTTTAACATACAGTATGAAAATGTTTTACAAAACATCGAAACCCTCAATTTCTGTTCATATTGGGTGGCCAACCCCGTTTTCCTGGTCTGACTTGTAATTTACATTTTCTTAGCCTGTGGGTTTGCTGAAAATGCTCGTGATTCGAACGAAATTGGGCGATTTCTGAAGATGCTTCAATGAAATACGCTGCAGACGCCATCTTGGGTGGCCCAGTAAAGACATTGCTGGCCTTTAATTTCGTACGCTAGGTGGTCAGCAGGCTAGGGTTGGCCCACCCATCTCGTTATCATATTATATACAGTTCCTAAGGCTTGACTTTAATTGAACAATTTTGAGCACTGATTCGATCCTCCTCCTCTGTTGATGTTGAAGACCATGACGTGCTAGTAAAAGAGGCAGGCCTAATTTAATTTCATTTTGAAATTTCAATGAATCTCATAACTCGATCCTTTCCACTCCTTGTATACATTAGCGAAGATTGCAAATACTGTATTTCTCTCAACTAAATAGCATAACCACCTGGGCACCATCTTTTAAGAGAAAAACCTGTAATAACTTGAAGATGAATGTGGACATTCGAGATGAATGAATTTAGTCAATGGTGACAATTGATTGACCAACTTGAACTCCAGACATTTTAAATTGTGAAGGTTACAAGAGAAATGTCATTATAATTTTCACTGCCAGGTCATGCTCAAATCACAAAATGCCGCCTATAGATCTGCATAGTTTTAATATGTTCTAATGCATGTGGCACTTCAGAGTCCCCACTCAAATTCGAAAGCGGATTTCCCTAACATCCTCTGACAACTTTTTCATTAACTTCCCTGACATTCTCTGACAACTTTTCAGTCATTTTTCTGATATTTTACATGAGATTTTGTTAAAAAATAAGCAAAATTATTGATGCAAACTATCTCAAGTTCCTTGTCATGTTTGCGAATTTTCACGAATTACCAAATTTTCCCAAACTTTCCAGAAAGCTGTTACTGCTAATGTGGAACTCTGTGAATAGAAGTGCATCCTGTACTACATTGGGGGACCACATACACGTTACGCATGTCATCGTTAATGCCAGTATTTCGACACTGACAGTCGTTGAGAAATCATCAAATGAAATTCAGGTCATGGAAGTCATTGAAAAGCCATGAAATGAACGTTAGGTAATGGAAGTCATGGCAAAGTCCTGAAATTTACATAAGGTTCATAACATTTTTGCCTTTGATTCAAAAATAAAAAGTTGAGTCAAAATGTAGCATTTGTCAACGTTGGCAAATGATCATCTCATCTCTATGGTAGAAGAAAAGTCATCGAAAAGTCATCTATGGTAGATGACGACCCCATATTCCAATAGGTATTGAAAATTTGTTGAAGTCATTAAAAGATTTGGAATTTGCACAACCAAATGAAATCCTGCAGACACCCCGAAGTCAAATGAGTTGAGTGAGTGCTCAAGCTCAAGCTCGTTATCCCAGACTGCATGGCCTGCCAGAACAAAGGGTAATAGGTGGCCTTAGGCCATGGCAGCGCACTTTGAAGGGCGTGCATTATTTAAAATGCGGGGTTTGAAGCCTAATATTGACATCGCTGGACCTACGTCAGGCAGGACACGCCCACGCCCCCAATCTGGGGTGCAATTTCACCTCCAAATGATTAATCAAAATCGCTGTACCGTGCTTTTGTTTGGCCTGCGGTTTTTTTTCAACTTTTTTTGCCTGCTTTTTGGGGAGAAATCTGAAACCCTGATTGATTGGACGCTTTTCCTGCAGGGCTCAGGACCAGCAATGCGATATTTGAGGGAAACGATGCTGTTTTCGGTGTCAAATGTCCTCGACTTGAATGGGTGAGCAGCCCTGGACCACCCAGACTCCGCTCTAAACTCGAATTACACGATGGACGTCCATCTTGTCCGCCTCCTTTTTTAGCGCTAAGCAAAAAACGATAATTGTGGCAATTTTGGATGCAAGAGGTTGGTGATCGTAATGTCGACAAAAACGTTCAGTGCACGCATGGTGGTGCTCCATGTACTTGGAAAACCACCCAGAAAATTGAGGTTTGGCCATCAGGGCTCTGGAAGACTTCGAAATTGTAATTTTGTAATTGAGCATTTCGTGAAATACTCAAAAAGTATCAAATTTTTGCCAATACACCCATACCTATTTATACCAGGCCTGCTTTGTACGGCTTTTCGCTATAGCGGGGTTTTTGATTTATGGTTTTTGATATGACATTTAGGGCCATATGTGTCATAGCAAAGCGGTGATACCTAATGTCACAATTGTGTTAATATCGAGTAGTTTGAAAGGTAAGGCGAGCAATGCAAACAATATGAGGCAATAGAAACAATATACAGTAGATCCTCCAAAGTTGACCACATTTTAATTGACCGGACGGCACCACATTAACTCAATGGAAACTGACCTTTTACAAGTTGACCACCTGAACTATGACACACAATAGTTATTTACTCTCTGTATCTTGACCAGCATGGTCTCAACATGTAAAGTCATGGATGATTAAATTTATTTTCTCCTTGCAAAACTTATACTGTACACATCTGTACAGTCACTGTCTCTATATGAGGTAGAAGAGTTCATTTTGATCATACAGTATAAATGGGGCTTGACTGTAAATAGGGGAAATTTCCTTTTTATTTGGAAATTCAAAACTAAAACGTCGCCGAATTTGAGTCGAGATTTGTGCTGTTTATAACCACAACAGGCAGTATGGTTGTCTGGATACACTTTCTAATCTTACAGTACATTATAATTTATACACTGTACATTAGTGTTTCTGTATTATAATTCCAGTACTACTGAACAGTATTGCCATGTTAAGAACATTTTAATAAGATTATTCATGCATGATGAATGAAGGATGAATGATTACTGTACATTCAAAATTTGCTAGAAAAAATGATGCAACCAAAACCTGTCTAACAGTCACACTATAGTCGATTGCTATTGACCTTTTCTATCTATTCAAGGTGTCTGTTTTTCACTACCTCATGAATCACGCATTCGAACATTTTGTCAAACTATTATTGATGACTTCGGGTAGTGCGTTTGCTGGGAAATTCAAGGTTTTTCGGACTTTTTCTCGCATTTTCTATTATTGGTCCTGCTCCATGATGTCATCGAGTCGTGCTACTGTAGTTGGAAAGGGGGCGTGCCACTTTCTAAACAGTGTTACTATACAATACAACAGTGTTACTATATATTGATTCAATTTTGTTTTCTATAAATTGGAACGGATCCTGTTGAATTAACATGGGTTTGTATGCCGAAACATGTTTCGTTTTACAGCATTTTGCTTTACGGCCCACTTTCCAAAAACCTATCTAGGCTGTAAAGCGATAAATGGGTGTATAACAATTGGTGGCATTCTCAAAAATATCTAGGAGTCGTAGTCCTAGAAAATAATTTAAAGAAAAGTTAGGGAAATTCTACCTAAATGTAGCAATATTACCTGAATTTTACTTGAATTAAGATGTAAATATTAATGTTTAATTCATTCCCTGAAGTAGTTATTTTTAATAAGTATGGGCACTCGCCAAATTAATGGATATACTACAGAACATGCCCTGCTCTAAATGTGCGCAAAATATGAAAACGTCAACTTTACTTGTCTCTCTTTTTGTGTTTATTTTAACCTACACTGTAATCTAAAGGTTTAATTTTATTACTTAGCTGCCCCTATCCGCAGGCAATCACTGCTAGCCTACGAGCTATTAAGGGAAGCCCACTTTCTCTGTGTTTATGCTGGAGCATGGTAGCAGCAGGGCATATTCTGAACTCTGAAGTACAACCGAATTAATTGATTTAGACCTACATTGAGCTCAGTTTATGCATGTACACAACAGGCAATGCATATAGCATTTCTTACATTGTCGTAAGGTAAATGTTTACATTTGCAGTGGTGAGGGTGCTCGGGGAACTTTTTAATAGCTCGACAAGTCAGGGAAGTGTAAAATTTCAATTATGGGGGAATCTTTAGTGTATTCATTTTAAATTGGTTTCGTCTGATTGATTCTCGTATGGGTTGGTTTTTAGAGATTTTTAAATGATGTACATGTATACATGTATATCGAAATAATTTAATAGTAAATATCACTGGTGTGGGAAATTGAATTCGGAAGCCCTGTTGATAGAAACTATGAAAAATATTGAAACTCAAAATGTGGATTTTTACTAAAATATTTCCATGTAAGCATCGTGGGAGCTTAAAAGCAATACATCGGTTTTTGCCTAATTATCTCAATTTCGTTTCATTCCTCGAGGTATTCTGATGGGGGAAAATCTCCACAAAATCTTGGTAAAACTCATCAGCAGGTTTGAATACCCATAAGAAATGCAGGGAAATAATCCACGCGTGATGGAAACCAATGAGGATGCACAAATTTGGGCAAATTTTGAAACAAAAAAACTGAAAACTATGCAATTCCATGTGCGAAAATTGATTTGCTGCCAAATAACTAGCAATAAACGCGTTGTTTATGACGGGTTTTATTGCGCGCTTTCACGAGGGTTTCGCATAAAAATCAATGAAGATAATTTAGATCCACTCTCGCATAAATAAACGTGCGAATCTGTACCTTCTGGGAATTTCGGAAACGACCATGGCGTGCATTTCTAACAACCTCCGTTATCATTTCTGAAATTATTACCAAGCATCTAGTCTTGCAAAAACTCTTTCCGAAATACATGTACTTCTCTTTATCTTATATACTTGAGTGGATAATTATTCTCCAGTCAGATAATTTCAAGTAGTGTTGGTTTACGAGTTTTACCACTTCTTTGTATCCCAACCATGAGCACCATCTGTTAGCCGATAGTGAACCTAACCAGTTAATAATCATTTGTTCAGCCTTGCCTGGGGCTATCCTTGTGTTTTTACTTTATATCAAAAATATAGTTAACGTTATACGTGTTACACGCATGCTATTTTAGCATATTTCAGTGCGTCCATGAAGAGTTAATTGCCAATGTCTTGTAAATAACATGTTGGACATGCCAGGATTGTCTTTGGAAAACATGAGCCAAACGTGTTATATTATTTACATAAAACCTGACCATGCTCTATTACATGTTACTCCACTGGCAATTTAACAAGCAAATGATACAAAAAGATGTCATGTTAGCATAATTTGCTCATGTAATTTTAGTATTACTGTATCGAACAGAATTCCCACTTTGTGGATGGTTAGGGCACAGAATATGCCCTGCTACGAATGCATAGACACTATGGTAACGTGGGCTTCTCCTAATGGCTCACAGACTGGCAGTGATTGCTTGTCTGTTGGGAAGCTAAACGAATAAATTGTTTTTAGGTTAGCTTTGGTTAGGTTATAGGCACGAAAACACAATAAAACTGAAAAACACGAAAAAGGAGCAAGTGGTGGTTGAATACCAGACAAGTATAGGACTGAAATTTAAATGTGTTGTGCATATTTGGAAAATGGTTTAATCTAGAATTTCCAGGTCATGATTTCCCTGACCTTTTATTATTTATCAACCCGTCTGCTATATTGGAATGAAAGATA
>JAQGAF010001891.1:0-26707 GCA_034687865.1 Kryphioiulus occultus
TTTGGGTTGATGGATTACACCCCCCTACCACATGGTATTCATTTACTGATTGTAGGGTACTGAGTTGAATTGAATTTTGAACTCAGTCTGTCCAGCCATAAGGGACATTTCCCTTCGTGCTTTGACTTCTCTACTATTATACCAGGTATAAACAGGAGGTAGGACACATTTTCACAAGGAGACAGCACATTTAGTTTAGTTATTAAAATTTCTTTTAAAGCATTGCTTATCATTTCTTGATTTTTGTGCTAACCAATAACTAGCTAGGCAAAATCTGTTAATGATATTCGTTGAATATCCCTGACTTTTTCAAAGTTGATCAACATTCCCCGACTTTCGCAGGCAGTTTCAATTTCCCTGACTTTTCCAGGTTATCCAGGTTTTGGGGGAACCTTTTATTGAGTGCTTATTGAGTGTAAGTGAAAGTGAAAATTAAAATAGTTCGTTAAATCTCGTCTGTCTACAAACTTTCAAACTGTTAGCTTGCTTCGTGATCATCTCAATAAACTTATATGATACGTTTCAACCGATGAAGCATCGACTGAATTTAGACAGGACAAATTTATCAGCTTTTCAATTCGTTCTCCGCCGATTCCCAAAGGACAAACACCATCCAATTTTTCGCCATTTCCAGTAAATTCGCTCCCAGATATCAATTGACTCCTGGTTATTTGCCTGTACATCGGAAAAGCACATGGTATCAAAAGTAAACAAATCTTGCGAACCAAGCAGGGAGTGTGTATACAATATTTGCATGGCGTATTTACCCCGAATTGAAGATGGGCACACAGGATGGTGCAGGAAACGGCGCAAAATAAACAAATGCCAGATGAAGATATATGCTAAAAGAGGACGCGGGCTGCTAGGCAATGTTAACGATCAATAAAACATGTTAGGCACTAATGCGATCCGTTTGGGCAGTTTACCTTTGGATTTCATCAGTTATCACTGCTGTTTTGTAAAACCCGTCTAGCTGATCAACGCTAAATTGTACGTGAATAAATACGATTTAAGCACTTCGTTTTTTGAACTATGATATAATAATTACCTGCTATGGTTGTTTCACTTGAGATACAACTGTAAAATTGGCGAGTTATTGGCATTTTTACGCCATCTCGAAGGAACGCAATTGAATTCTTTTTTTTTTTTGCAAAATGGAACGTCTTACTATTTCGAATCTCACGTTCCACGGTTGCCATGGTTTCCACGTGCCCCGCCTCCTCACGCATATCGGCACGTGACTATTCGACCAATCAACGCTCGCACGTGAACAGCGGCAAATTCAAAATCTCTGGCGATTTCTTTTCATATTAAAACATGATTTCGGTATTTCCTTCGTTGTTATTAATTCAAATACAGGGTGAGTCAAAAAATTCACGTATATCACCACGCATACGGGTAAGAGTGCGTCAAATAGATGCCAATACAGTGTATATGTACATGTATATGGGCAAGTCAAAATCGTGTTACATTTATACCGTTTCAGACTAAACATGTATGTGACACAAGAGTGTAGCAGACCTTTGCAAATATTGTTCTAAGTAATATAGGCTTTAGGTTTTTGTAAAGTTTGGTACACGACTTAGTTTGGGAGAAGGAAAAACTATTAGCTTGGATGGAAGCCTTTCAGTCATTATCAGTACATGTAGTGACGTATGCAACACACAACATGTAACGCGCAACAATAGCCATAAGGTCTGAGACCCTTAGTGCTTTCTACTTTGTAACTGTATTTGTCAATTTCCATAAGACTTTTATAATAGCAAACCTTTTAACTCCTGCATATTAGAAATATTTACTAATTAAAATCTTCAAACATTCTAATAATTCAACTATTTTTGGTCAATTTCTCCATGCCATCATTGTGTGGTCGGTTGGAAATGATGACAAACACTGTGAGTGGGTGTTTGAAAATCACCTATGGTCACCCCTTATCCACTACCAAGATGTATTTTTAATAGAAATATTTGCAAAAATTCGTCATACCTGATACAATTTCTATCAAAATTTTCTCTCATTTTCGGTAAGTTTGGTCATGTCATTATTATGTGTTGGGTTTGGAAATGATGCCAAATACTGATATGGGGGGGGGGGGGTGAAAATTACGAAAATGAAACGACATACATGTGCATGCAATACTTGAATGTTTCAACGTTGGGTAAAGTAAAAGTGGTTGTCAGATGAGATGTTTGCAAGCCTTGCAGTAGGTTCGTCCATTAACGTCGTCTAGATGGACGACATAGGTTGGAAGAAAAGCAAATAATATCACATTTCTTTGTCCAAACGTAGACTCGTGTCGCCTGTAGGCTTACCATTTTCAATTTCGCGATATTTCATTGGGACTGGAATTGGGAAGTTGGGGAAGAGGGAATCTCGTGTAATCTCGTAACGCGTTTCAGCGAGATCCCCGCGGGGGACGTCCATTCAAGACACGTTTTAAGGGGATCCGTGACTTAAATTCCGATGCCATTGCAACATCTCACCTGGGCACGTCCAAATCCCAGAGCAGTTTTATTAAAAAAAAACAAAGCGACAGGCAGGACTCTACAGTGTATGTACATGTAAGTACCGATATCGTAGGACATTGATGTGCCATCGAGCATTTCCGTTGTTAGGCACTTATTAAAATGAAGAAGAAAAAATAGGCACGAAATGACGTCAGACCTCACCATCGATTTTCGAGCATCGACTCCTAAATTTGGACCTCAATTGTCCGTAAGTTAAGACAAGCAGGACATCAATTTCGTATAACGAATATACCAGTTTCAAGAAGGAGAGGGTAAACAACACCAAATTCAATGCAACAAAATAATCTATCAGTTAGTGAACACAATTAGCAACAAGACCTGCACGTATCGAAAATAACGTGAACGAAAATACTATTAATAAAAACACAGTGCATGTAAGTGTAACAAGTGTTGTCATTATTTTGTCCAATTTTTAAAAATTCTCAAATAGGATGTCCAATGTAGGGGGAAGGGGTAATCCCAACTAGGACGAAAATGTATATTCGAGGGTGGGTGGAGCAAGTGGACAAAAGTTGACTTTTTTGACGGACGTCGTTTATGCACAGCCTCTTAATGGCACACGACATTTTGACAGGCTTGTTCGCCAACTTGGTCGTTTGTATACGAGACCATTTTAGCTCGACATCTGTCAATTTCATGCAAATCTTCGACATTCCAGTAGCCCAAGACTGAGTTTTCGTTAAGTTGCCCAGAGTCGCTCAAAAACGGGCAAGAAAAGCCAAGCTAATACCCAGGAGTCAATCGATCGGTGAGGA
The DNA here is from genome assembly GCA_034687865.1 of Kryphioiulus occultus. Lineage (NCBI taxonomy): Eukaryota > Metazoa > Arthropoda > Diplopoda > Julida > Julidae > Kryphioiulus > Kryphioiulus occultus. The sequence continues at coordinate 3,284 of JAQGAF010001891.1, forward strand.
TGACGTGTGCGGGAGCCATTTAAACATGAATCACTGTCACACCATGTGACAAATGCTGCATGCTGGGAATGACACCAGGGCTGAAAAACACACGAGGCTTTCGCATACTGAGGGAAGCTTTTAGTTTGGCTTTGGAAGTTATTAATAAACACTCAGATTGTTCGCACCAACAATGGAAAAAACACAATGTATCTAGTATCTTCCTATAGGGTTAGCCTTTATACAGCACACACAAAAGACTAGAGGCAAAGGACCAATATTCGCATGGGTGGAGACGCCACACTGCATCTGTCTTAATTTTGTAGACGAATTAAGATCTGAAAGTGTGACGCCACCAAGATGCATCATGCTGCCAGCCAATTTAGAAATTGCATGAACGTACACTGTATTTAAAATTTATCCAGATTAAACTAAAATCACTGAAGGACAGTTCCAAGCTAGAAGATATGCAATATAAAATTGCATGTATGATGATGTCCTTCCTAATGCGGTGCTAAATGCCGAATAAGTTGGGTTGATGGATTACACCCCCTACCATATGGTACATTTGCTAATTGTAGAACACTGAATTAAATTGAGATGCATTGAAACTGAAGCTTCAATACCATACTTACAGGTATACCTTGTATCAAAACGATCGATTTATTGACATGCAGATTTATAATTAATGTCTAAATTCATCCGGAAATTCGCAGTCCTTCTAAGATGAAACAACATGCAGAATCAGAACAATTGGGAAATTACTTTTGGAGTTGTTTTTAGGATTTTACGCAAATATATTTATGGTATTTGCTGAGAATTTAGCACCAATACAGTCACATATTGCGTTTTCACTTGATTAGCAATTTTCGGATTGGACAAGATATTTCACAGATACGGACTGTGCAATCAGTATTTTACGATATTCCACAGGGTGTCTAATGTAGGCCTACTGTAATTTCAAATTCCAGGATATTTCCATCAAGCTTCTCCGGGACTATCAATATAATATTACAGGATTCCCCATGCAGAGATCAGATTTTTAACTACCTTAACGTTTCCCTGACTATTCCAGGTTTTAAAACAAGTTTTCTTGACCACCCAGATCACTGAGAATGTCAAAACTATGACATGCCAAGTAAGGAATGCTATATTTATTGCCTATTATATCAAACAGGAAACAGAAGTTTGCATTATTTTTAAAATTGACAACTTCATTTTTAACTTATTGCATTAAATGGCTTGACATACTGTATCTTGATTTCTTAGTTAGCCAATTAGCTATGTGAAATGTATTTTTATTTTTTCATATTTTCATTTCAATTTCATTGAATTTGCCTGACGTTTTGGAAATACATGTACATCCTATTTCCCTTATTTGAAAGTATATGTAACTCATATTTCCCTGCCTTTTCTCTGACTTTTACAGACCTTTCCAATTTCCCTGACAATTTTTATTTTCCATGTCTTGATTGGGGGAACCCCGTATTACGCTACTGAACTATTAGACCGCATTTTAATTTTAAGAAAATTTCCAAGATTAAGAAGAAATTCCAGAATATTTGTAGAATCAAAAAATTCACTGTGGTTGCAGGATTTACAGTCCAATATGCACTGTAACAACAAGTAGATTAAGTCCTAGGATTATAATGATGATGATAATAATAATAATAATATAATTTATTCCAATAAATGGAAATGGCTTATGTAGGTTAAAGTTACAACACCAAAACATAGCCAAAGATTTACCAAAGATTTGTTCGTGAGTTCGTGACAGTCGAGAACTGCCAAAAAATATGTCTGTTGTGAAAGTCAATTCTCATATCAGTAATGCACAAGCAAAATTGTGATTTCAGCCCTACATTTATTAAATATTTGGTACATCAAGGGCCAAAACTGCCAAATGAAACATACACGAACAAAACTGATTTCAGCATTTCTGTTTGAGTAAAATGCACTCGGTTTACAGGTGGTTTTTCAATTGTATTTGTCCCTCATAATGGAACAAAGATTTAAGTTGCCATTTTGCGATAGCAAGCAAGCAAGTCCTAGCTGGGTGCGAAATCCTCTATCATGAAAGCCGTTTTTAAGATCGGATTAGTGCGTGTAGTGTCGTCAAAAAAGGGCTTCTTAAGACATTTTTAGGATCACGAGGGCAACACCAATATATTTCCCAGCTTTATCTGGGGTGTTCACTTTCTGTTGAACTTCAGTAATATATCCTGTAGAAGCAGGCGTTAAAAGGTTGCCATGGAAACCTCTTTTTTTTTCAGCAAACTGGGCACCCAACGACCTCCGAAAAATATCTCAGTCGAGCTGCTTTTCAGCTAAAAAAAATCCACGTTATCTCCGTTAAACTCGGTTTACTCCGCAACAAAGGCCGTCGATACATCCGAAAGGCCCCAGCAATAGTTGCCGAGATAAAGACAAGTTGTCGATATTTGTGCAACTTATCATATTTGAAACCGGCGTGCACAAACAACATCGTAACAAAGAAGGGCCTCACTTATTTGAAATGAGTCGACAAATTGGGTTTGTCATCCGCATTGGAGGCTCCTCTGTTTCAATTGTGAATATCGGAAACTGAACTTCACTGAAACTGACAATGACCCAGTCGTTCCATCGTGAATTAAAGTGACAACAAATTGAATAACACCCCTCGTGTGCTAGGGATCCCCATGCAGATATGACATTTTCAGTAAAGTTTTTAAAAGAAATTTCTCCGACCACGCTGACCAGAATAAATTCAAAATTATGACATATCATGATATGCCAATTTGATGAATCCTACGCTTAATGCTCAATATCGTACAAAAAATTAGGAAACAGCATATTTTGGGAAAATTTTAAATTGAAATTTTAATTTTTTTCTACAGAATTAAGTTCTTGCCACAATTACAAGCTCAATTACAAGCTTGATTTTCAGATCTTCTTATACACTGCATGCCTTGATTAGGCCTACCCCAAGAATTAATTTCCCTAACTTTTCAAAATATTATTTTTTAAAAGAGTCCGGAAAATTAAAACCTAAAAAGTCCAGTAAATGAAAACTTGAGAAAGTCCAGAAAAATAAAACTTGAGGTTGCTAATCAAGTCTTATTGGAAGCTTTGAAAATCATGCTTGTTCAATTCAATTCAATTCAGTTCAGTTAGTCTCCTCCAATCAGTAAGTGAATACCGTGTACGGTAATTTATCGGTAGTAACCTTGTAAATTGTACGTGTACCTTGAAATTGAGGCAAGCACTTCAATAAATTCTGTGGAAGAAATAATGAAAACATCAATTCAAAAATTTTCTAATCCAAATGTGCTGTTTATATTCAAAAAATTCCCCTGACTTTCTCTGACACCTGCAGGTTTACCTTTTCAAGTCCAAACCTTCTTTTCCTGAATGTTTCCAGTATGTAACCACCACCAGAAATTATGATAAAGGGCAATTTCCCCAATTGGAAAAGGCACCACTTGTAGCAAACAAAACTTGAAAAACTGCAATTCAATGATACCAATGGCAACCATTCCACTAAGGTCAGCAATATTGTCTTACTAGCAAAATATGCCAAATGTTGCCTAATTAAAGCAGCATCTTATAAAATTATATTAAAGTTGTCTAAAATTGAAGTTGTATTAAAGTTGTCACCTTATAAAAACGCAATTTCCCCAATTAGTAAAGGCACCACTTGTGGCAAATAAAACTTGAAAAAAATTAATACAATGATGCCAAAGACACTCATTCAACTAAGGCCAGAAATATTAGCCTACTGATAAAATAAACTAAATTATCAAAGTGTTATCGTCTGAGACGTTATACTGTATTGTTGTTATTAGAAACATCTATAAAACGTTTGTTACAGGGTACATGTACATTCGTGAACTTCTCACAAATTGGCCTGTAAAAATGTAGCAATGCTAAATACGTGAACATGGTGAGCATGAAATAAAAAAGACCATATGCATATAAGGGGGTATTCAGCTTTACTGTAATGTACCTTGCTGCCTTCACATCATTTGTTCCCTTATGGAAATGGACCATCTTGATTATGCATCAACAAGATTTAGTAAAAACCCGATGAAAGTTAAACCCTGTTCATTCTATCTGATAGTTAACCAGTGCAGTTCATCTCTTGGTTAAAAATATAAGTGAATAATCCAACATTAGGAGTGAACGTACATGTAACCTGTAGTTATAATGTAAATTTGGATAAACAAGGTTCAGATTTGCACAGCCCTTCTAACTTCGTTCGCCATTGGTTGGTTTCATCCCCTGGGGCCCTGCAATGTCCGAAGAAATAACAGACACTGTCATAGCAACATTAATGAGGCTGGCTGAAGGGCAGGGATTGAAAGCCCAGGTGAAATAGCAGCAATAGCAATGGCAAAAGCCCACAAATATATATATTTCCAACCAGCACTACCTTTGCACTTAAGCATGTAATGCCTAACCTCCATTTAAGGCATGTATATCCCAGCAAACAGACTTGCCAACATAAGCTTTTAAGTAGTGATACACAGTGCACGACCACATAAGACGAGACTTACACTGGAGATGACCCGGATTTCTTAAAGATGAAGTGGTGACGAAAGAGTTGGAAAGTGAAAAAAGGAAGCAACAGGCAAGATTCGCTATACGTGCCAAACTTAAGCCACAAAATCAATGTTTGGTTCAAGAGAAAGTTGAACGAGTCATGGAGTCAAATTCAACCTGTTCGTATCACTATGTCGAATGTAAGATTTGTTGGGGGAAAAAATTGGGTTTTGAGATGGATCTCAGATGTATCAATATAGCATATTTACATGCATAAGTTGCGCTTACGAAAAAAAATACAGCGTTGATTATGTTTTAGAAAAAGCTCCATCGAGTAAGCCGTTCCAAGGGAAATTAATGCATTAAGAAGAAGATCAACATTTTCATTTTTCGCAGTGATTTAAGACCCAAATCCGTTTTTCCGCTTGGATAAATACATTCAACATAATGATATTTGCTTTAAGCGTAAGAACACATTTGTCATACACATCCCCTACTATTAAGCGCTGTGCACCGAAGATTACAAAGGGGAAAAAATTGTGTCGATCGAACAGCTGTATAAAAATGTCAATATAATGTAATGTATGTATTAAACTTAGGAAATGTTAAATATTGGAACATTTTGAAAAAGTCCGTGTCATTTAGATTCTAGGAGTCTAGTTGTTCTTCTGGCGTATGCAAGCTAAAATATACGAAAATGACGTCAAAATAACACATTATGCAAATTTTAAAGACCACATAAAGCATACAGTATGTGGCATGGGAAAACACTAAGTAAATTGTGTACATACATGTACAGCAAAAGTCATCCCAGGGTCACTTTTTGATTCCAAAACTTACGCTGAACTAAACTATTTAAAAAAATGAACATGAAAAATAATGAATGAAAACATCAGACTACATGTAATTTTTGTTTCAATACTAAAATAATGCTTTGAAAATTAGCTAGCATCGTCAAGCAAGCATACATGTACGTACATGTATTTGCAAAAAAGGTTGATTCTAAATCACTCATGGTCATTACATCTGTTAATTCTCACTCGTTTTCTTTGATTCGGCATGTTTCTCCAAACAGAATGGTATAAAAAATCATTAAATTTAAAACAAAATCTTTCTGAAAATGACTATTTGCTTGCTTTCACTGTGACATAGCACTTGCTAAAGTCAATGTAGAGCAATGGCATTTGTTGAGATGTTAAAACCCTGAGAAAGTTGGTTATCTTTAGACCTGACTTAAAATAATACACGTACCTTAGGTGACGTACATGTACTACACTACTCGTTTGTCAACTGCAAGGTTTTATTTTATTCTTTGTTGATAATATGTTTTTTGAAGAATACTTGATATTCTCGTAACATGATTAAGTTAATCAAAATCTCATCCGAGAAGATAAATAATAGTTAATTAAGACAATTCCATAAAGCATTTAGATAAGTTATACATGAATTCCATTGGCATCGAGTTAAGAGGTTTAGGGTGGCTTAAGTAGGAACTCCTACCGTTATCTAAGTGAGTACCAAGGTAGAGAGAGTGTATTTCGAGATGGATTCTCAGACAGACAAATACATGTAGAACCAACCGACTGCGTGAGGAAATGCTTTTCAACCAAACTGAGAATATGATTGATGATGGCTTATACACTTGTATCCATTAATTCCAATTCTTAGCCTATATTTCATTGGGCAACACGTGATGCGTTATCATTCCACAACGAGGTTAGTCTGCCCACAGGGCTTTCATTACAGACCAGATAATAAATAAGCCATGCCTCCATCGATAGAGGGATTATCGCAATTTTACGAACGTATGTGATTGTGTAACCACGCAGAAAGGTTATGTAACTTCACATCATAAAATAAATGCTATGAAAACCTCCAAACTTAGGCTTGCGTCTCAATTAAATGTCCTACAGCTACGCTAAATTTAAATTGTCTAACTGTTTTGCCTCACCCTGTACAGTGTACACAATATGTACATTACCATGTTTATCTAGTGAGCTGTCCTAGTTTTTGTTTGTTTGGTAATTTGCATCATTTTTTTTTATTTTTGTGTACTATTGTTATAGTATTATTATAGCAATTTTGTTGTACTGTATACAGGTAACATAATCTGTTCAGTAATATTAATAAAATTTATTTAATTACGCGAGTTACAGGCAATATTATCAAAACCAAGTAACACATGATTTATTTTTCACACATTTATCTTCTTAAAAATAATTTAATAATAAGCAACAGTTAAGGGAATGTCGCAGGAAGAATGATAACAATTAAAATAATTTTGAAGGGGATTCTTATTATTTTAATCAGATCACCGATAATGTATTTTAATATTTTTTTGGCAATTTCCTTTGAGATTTTCCTTTTTGTGTTTTTCTTTTTTTTCTTTGTGTTTTTGTGTTTTTTTTTATGTATATTTGAGTTTTTCTCTATTTTTATGTTTTTTTTGTGTTTAACCTAATCTTACCTAAAATGTAATTTCATTATTTAGCTACCCTAACCGCCAGGCAATCACTGCCAGCATACGAGCCGTTATGAGAAGCCCACTTTATCATACTTTCTAATCTGTAGTACAGGTGATTTTTTAAAAGAAATTACAGAAAAAAAATCAGGGTATTTCTTAAACCTAGATCACAAATGATAGGTTTAGTCTTCTTTTTCACACACACGAATTTGATAATTATAGCAAGATTATTAATTTTAAGAAAAAACAGATCGCAAATGATGAATTTAGGCAAACATTCTCAAAAAACAACTCATTGGTTAGTAACCCCCTTTTCCCGAGCAAATACAGTACTGATTGCATAAGTTATGAATACGAAGGTAAGCTTAGAAACATCACGTGTCTACGTCAGTGCAACAATTAGTGGTGTGTCAGTGTGGTGTAGCATTACATGTCTCTGGCACGAAAAGCAGACAAATGAGGTATCTGTTGGACATGTCAGCTGTGTTTCTGCCTACAATCCTCCATTCTGTCAAGCAACCTCCTAATGACGTTGCCTTACGGAGAAGAGTCACCTGTTTCTGAGAAAAAGGTACGACAAATGCCACTTAATACATACAAACCCGACATAAGTCTCTCGTTGCCAGCAGCCCAAACACAAAGACTAGAAGATGAAAAAAAGGTTTAAATTGGGCCTATTGCCATGGCAACTGCGTCAGACGCTGCGCAACGACCTGACGGAAGATGCGAAACAATAACATAAGGATCGCAGCCAAGAAATGCAAATCAGATGGCGAAACCCCGGGGCACATCCATAATGGCGGACATATTTAATCGCATAAACATACTGCAAGACTCGGTTGCTTTCAAATGCCGACGTTTGCGGATTGTTATTTTGGTAGATGCGCACCGATTGCTTCTAGCTAGTCTTAGTTCAATTTTCAAGCATGATTAGGTCTAGCTAAACCTTATACGACCTATCGTAACCTCGCCATGCGCATGACATTACAGACTTACAGTACAGTATTCGGTATAATGTACAGTATAAGCCATTGAACATTTATAGTTAAAAACAAGCAAGGCAAATATATTCAGAAATGTTCCTAGGAGGTCCCATCACTGTAGGCATAAATTGCAAAATCAAGATGAGCCCAAACACAACTGTTAAGAAATATTCAGTTTTGAACATGTTTTTGGTATGGAATTTTCAACGTCACGGATTTCTCCCTTACATTTCCAGTTTTAAAAACAAAATTTCCCTGACCACACTGGCCAATGGAAATGCAAACATCTGACAATTTTTTTTTGTTTTTAAAACTGGAAATAGCTGGTTGAGTTAAAAGGGGAATTTCCCATGCCATCATCATGTGAAAGCAAATGTAATATTGGTTAGTTGAATTTCCCTAACTATTCCATATCATTCCAATTTCGCTTTGACAGCTCCAGGTTGTACGATGAATTTCCTAAGTCAACTTTATCAAAATAAATCAGTTTGCCCTGGCAGGTTTTACCGAAAGTCCAGTTTGTATATTGAATTTCCTTGACTTTTTAAAAATAATTTTCCCCTGACTATTCCATGTCTTTCCAGTTTCCCTAGGTTGCATGTTCATTTGTCATAAAACAGTTGTTAACATTTTCCCACAGTATTATTCCATGCATGCCTTTCAAATTTCCCTGACAGTTTCCATGACTTTCCAATTTCCCAGACAATTCCAGGTTGTCCAGGTCAGCATAAAATTCGCTATGTACAGTACAAGTATGTTTACCACCGAGAAAAAACTACCATACGGTGCTACATGAACATGAACATGTACATGTAGCTTATTTTAAAGTAAGGTGGAAACCAAGAGCCTTTGAGAAAGTTACCATTTTGGGTTAAGCTGTCCATGTACGATCAATACACGAGAAACCCAAATTCAAATTTTAGTCTGGTAGTGAGCACTCAGGCTTCAGACTTTCAGTCAATGGATGCTTAATTCTTTCAAACTCGGTGCGAAACACTGGTCAGTTCTGCAAACTGCAGAATACTTTCGAGAGCATGGAAGCTAGAACCACGATTGCTTTACTGAAGACATCAACCATTGACCCAGACTACTGTTCTAACACCTTTTCGACTGAAAACTGTAACACGGGCATTAGTACGGTAAAGGGTAAGTTAGTCGTTGTTGGTTTACCTTCTTTGCGTTCTGGCAAGATTCCTCTTGATTTTGGATTTCTGCGAACTGGTGTTTGTCCCACCGTCGTCCTGGTCCAATCCCAGCCAGCTCCTCCTCCTCCAGGGGGATCCTTCGGTGGTTCCGCACACTTCCTCGCCACCGGCATCACTGGCCGAGAGTCCTTGGACAGCTAGGTCACCACTGTCCGGCTGCTGCTGCTGACCAACGTCCTTGTCGGTGGCGCTTCTGCCAGCCGCCGTTCCAGAAGTATCCAAGCTCTCTTGAGAGCAGCTGACCGTCACGTCGTTTATGAAGATTTTCACCAGACTCTGAGCAGTTCCCAGCATGCCACCACCGGGGTCCAACGACTCTGACGAGGTTTCTCTCATGCCTTTGTTGCTCTCATTCATGCTACAGGAAATTGCCAAAGACTCGAGTCTTTGGACGTCCTCGTCTTCTAGGCTGACGCCTTGACTACCTGCAAGAAAGTGAAACAAAAATTATTCAATGCTATTCAACTCAGTACCCTACAATCAGTAAGTGAACACCATTGTGTAAAGTTAAAAGTTTCGGACTCCCACTCAAATAAAATTTGCAACTAACTACCTTGACTTTTCACTTCAGAAATTCAAAATCTCAAATGTTCTTTCTCGATCTTATTCTATCGCATAACTGACCAGATGTGCCCTCTTTTGAGCAGCAACACAAATTCAACTCATCATTTCAGGTTATGGCAATTTAAGGCTGGCGTTATTGCTGATACAAATTTTCCTGACTTTTCCAGGTTGTTCTAACTTCCCTGACATTTCCCTGAAAGCCTTGTATCGCTGGACTCAATTAGCCAATGACTGATGTACCAACTTTACAAAGGGCACAACGTACACATTAACGTTTATCAAAAGTTTCCTAAAGAATAAACATTAGAACAGCCTCGCATTAAATGATTCAGAGACAATGTCACTTGAGCACAAATAAGGCAAAAACTATTTTAAAATCCAAATGCTTCCATGAGACTAACAAATCACAGTATAATAGAACCGCTAGACCATATACAGCGTCTACCATTCATTAGGAAAAAAGACCGAAGAAAAATGGCCACCTGTTGATTTTCAAGCATGTGTATCCCCATTATATTCATTGATAAAAAGTGCCTATAGTTCAATTTCAAAATGCCAAAGTTCCTTCGTGGAACACATCAAACAGAAAGAAAGGTGGCCTTCATATACAGTGTACATTAAAAACCTAATATCTTCAATTAGTTCAGTGTACTTCGGTATAGTTCCTGCTGTTATATAGACAATATGAGAAAATGTGCTTGTCAGGTTATTTTAGTTCAGTTTAAGATATATTAAACAGGAAAAAATACATTAAAATTAAAAGGATAAATCCAATAGTTAGGACACACGTCATTCTGGTATACTATTATGGTTCCCCCAGATATGAAATTTTCAAGCTCCCTTACTTTCCCAGGTTTTAGAAAAAGTTTTACTGACCACTCGGATCACTGATTTTGCAAAACAAATATGCATTGGCCAACAAGTATGTTGATGTAAGGAATGCTATATTTATTGATTATTATAAATCAACAATAAATAGAAAACAAATTTTCATTAGGGCACAGCACATTTTGATTAATTTTTTAATTAACAAAGCCATTTTTTCCCCTCAACAAAATTGATTCAAATCTCTCCATTTTTCTGTTAACCATTCACTAGTTAAGTAAAATACATTACTGATTTTACTGAATTTTCCTTACTTTTTCAAAGTACATCTATTTTACCAGACTTTTCCAATTTCCCTGACATTACAGGAATTCCAGGTATTTGGGAACCCTGACTAAACAAGTAGAGTTGAAATATACAGTAATTTTTGTGTACTTTTGGGCATGCAGGCACTATACCGAAGTTCATTTAGAATTATGCTATGCTACTCTGGTGCAATTAGAATAGGGCCTTTCTGGCACCATGCATGCTATACTATACTTAAAACTCCTAATAACATTGAACCTTGACCTGTTCTGATGTGAAATTAGATGACATAGCTCCTGAATGCACGATTGGTGGCAAACCAGCATTGCATATATGTTACAAAGATCGCCAGAATCAAGGGGTTCACAGTTAAAATGATCATAAAAGTTCAGGTAGATTTTTAGATGATTCTGAAATTGGTTAACAAATCGTCCATTAAACTAAATGGAACATCGAACTACCTAGAGCCAAGTTTGCATAATAATTTCACAGCCATATTTATGTCCACAGGCGATAAAGGCGGCTTAAAGCAAATGAAATTAAATGCAAGGTATCGAGCATTAGGCTTTATTTGATTATTCAAGGCGATGTAAGCTAATGTAAAAGAAAAGTAAATGTTAGAAATTCTGCGCATATGTTCGTGTCTAAGCCATCCTTAAATCAAGAGCACGAGCATATAATTTACAAGCACCTTGAATAGCAAATGCCTGAAGGGTTGATGGCGAAGATGATATAATGTAATAAAAGGCGCATGTAGTGAATTAAGATAGCGATTTAATCAAAACGAAAAGCTATCGTAGCTACAATGTAATCACGATCTGAATTTTTAGAAGTCCCAAGATATACTGTAAGTATGATCGCATTATAGATTGAGAAATGATAGCCTTTTGAGCTATTGTCGTAATTTTCTTAGTAGTTAACTGCAAGAATGGATTTTAGCATTCTTGCATCATATTGCATAACGAATACCCCTGAAAGGGTGTAACACGAGTGCTTGAGTGCCCCCAATCGTTTTATATTTTCATTAACAAAGTTATTTTTGTATTTTAAATGGTTTTCAGCACTGGCTTGCTTAATATGCAAACCTGAAAAACAATGGATGCAATTTGAAACAGCTAGAACAAATACCTGTAGTTTTGTATATTGACAAATTTCAAGGCCTTCATTTTGATTTCAAAGCCACAACAGGAATTATCAAAGCATGTCATAACAAAAAAAGACTTGCATTCATCCACGTTTGAAAATTCGTGATTTGCCCATTCATATCCCCCATACAAAATTATTAGAGGAATAATGACATTTTCTCTAGCTTCCATAGAATGAAAAACTGCAGGATAACCACATTTTTGCACTTTATCAGTTTCCTGATTTCCAAATCTTGTGGTATTAAATTTCCTTCATCTATTTTATTGAATATTGATGAACGCATTTGCAATGAAATGGACGATATCACTGCTTATACTACACAGTTAACAAGTCAAATACTAAATCAACATCTAATTGACTTACAACATTGAATCAAACCAAACACGTTTTTCCAATTCAAAAATTTGTTTTGTAATCTCTTCAACCACTCATGCACGAAAATTCATGTAAACTCAGGGTCACAAACAAATTCCAAGTTTTCAAATTTAAGGCTTTAGGACTTTTGGAGTAAAATGTTGCACTATTTTAGGATTTTTTAAAACATGTAAATTTTTTTAGAATGCAGAATTCCATTATTTATTCATATTTATGTTATAAAACAAGTTGTGTAGTTTTTTTTACCAGGACAAGCAACTTTAATTACTGTTGTGTTTCATTGTCCAAGTGGTCAATATACAACATATAGAGGTGCAGGTGGTCAACATGCAGAGGTCACCTTCCAATGAGTTAATGAAGTGACGTTCCGGTCAGTTAAAATGTGGTCTACATGGGGAAGTGGTCAACTTTGGAGGTTCTACTGTATGTTGTTTCAGGACTACTTAAGTGAGCGATATGTCTGGTCTAGAAGACTCCACTTTTCCAGCTCGAATGCGCAATGCGGGTGAACAGAATTCACAAGTAAAGACGTGAATACGTCGTGGCAGTAAAGACGTTAGGGCCTTCATATACGGGCGTATAATTGTTAACGACAGCGTCTTGAATCAGCCTCTCACCCTGCATCATTTATTCAAGATTTCTGTTCACCTTTGCAACAAAAAGTAAATTCACACGGGAGTAAGTCTATGTCGCAAAAAAAACACTTACATCTAAGATATGGCGACAATAGGTCTAATTTCGTCTTAGGTCGTGAAATATGGACACAATGGGACCGCTGGGTGCAAACACTTTCACAAAAGTCGTTTGCATTTTAAGGCGATACACACCATGGGCGGTTTGGGGATAATTTAAAACCGGCATTCGCACGTTTTATCAGGATATTAAGAGGATTAATGGCGTTTAAAGGCGATCAAACATCATCTGCGTTAACCCTTTCCAATCTGTCCATGCATTGGACATTGACTGGATGGACACTCGCACAATTGGGAAATTTCGACAAGGTGGGAAAAATACGATCGAAATTATCTCGACAGCCATCTTGAATTTCCCCAGGTGGGCTTGTACATTACATTTTATACAACACTATAATTTATTTAACTTGTTCAGAAACCGTTTGAAGCAGCAACAGTCCGTAAATAAGCGTATTCAGTTAAAGGAGGTGCAAATTCTCGAAACTTAAGTGCTTTATAAAGAGAACAGCAAAACATGACGTGCAGCCTACAATGAAATTGCGCAACATTTAAAAGACAAATAACGATAAAAACTAAAACGACTGTGACCATACAAATTTTCCACGAGACCAAATGGTCCATGAACTTGAAATTGTTTTTTTAGTCACCCATTGCAAAAAAGTAGTCATCTCTTTTTTTTGCTTATAGGCTGGTTCTGTCGCAATATGATGCACAGTTTCTACTGAGTTTAGAGAAAATTGCAAGGGAGTATAACCGCATTTTGAGTTAAATTTACATGATGTTCACCTAGGCTTTCCAGTCACTTTCTGTAACATTTCCCAACAACTGAAAATATTTTTTTACGGATCAGAAAGGGCCTATATTCAAGTCTCTTAGTCTACCGCTTTTTAAATCCGATCCATTTACATGCTGCATTTATGTTTTCTTTTAAGATTTTAAACTTGTAACGTATCCAAAGCAATTTACATCATGTTACAAAAAAAACATGAATAATGCAAAACCTGGCATCTAAGGTCCTTTTGTCCACACCTAGGACATGTTTTTCTAAACATGGTTTCTGATAACAGATTTCCTGAAAATCTTTCCACGTTTCTAGCAAGGAAACATCTTTGAGGCAACATTTAAAACCATTGCGAAAACATTTTGAGGAAATTTGTTTCCAAAATCCATATTTCTAGAAAACTTTTCCTGAGTGATGGCAAGGTTATAAATGCCAGGTTTTTCATTATTTATGTTTTCATGTTTGTAACATAATTTAAAGCAAGGAAACATGTTTGAGGTTTCAACAAACCTGTATCATTGCTAGAAATGTGGAAACATTTTGAGAAAATGGACTGAAATAAGGAAATAAGTTTGTGGAAACATTTCAGTCCGTTTTCCTAACGGAGGAAATTGTTTCCTGTAACCATTTTTCTAAGAAAGTTTTTGCTGTGGACAAGACTTATGGATACATCCCTATAGTTCCCCCTATAGTTCCAGAAATTTTTCTGATGCAAAAATGTGTCTTGCAATCTCTACCACCAACCCATATTTAAAAGTCCTGAATTTTCCTGCAAACTACATTTTTTCTTAGAAATGCCCCGCTTTTTTCCTAGCTTTTAATTTATTCACATTTCCTTATTTTCCATGTAGAATGATCACTTTGTTCATGTTTTCCAGATTGCCAGATACCCTGAACTTAAACCGTTTTCCAACCTTTTAAGTCTGAAAATTCTTCAACTAAAACCTGGGAGTCACGTTGAAAGCACTTTCTCAATTATGGAGTTTAAATTGGCAAATGCAAGAACAGCTTGTAAGATCAGCTTGAAAATACTTAACATCGCGTCTTGACTTCTCCCATTTAATCAAGAACTCCATCGGAATGGAAAACGATTGAAAATCTGGGAAGGCACAATTTTAAAGCCATCATAAATATAGATGACCGAGCTGTAGCCAGGCCGAAAATAAATAATGCAAACGTATTTTGAGAGTCGGGGAAGAACGAGAAGAAGCATCGCATTGTTCGAACGCGGACTAAGATATGTCTGCCCAGCTGTCAAAAACAAACTACATCCATAATTGTCAAAAATCTATTAAAACTTTACGCGTATTTCGATTGATCGGGAAGAGCTCAACCGGAAGTACGAGATACAATGATATCGGACAATGTCAACGCTGGGCAGCGCCAAGTTCGATCATCCGAGATGGCGATGATTGCCTTTTACGATCTCAAAACTCCACCCGACTTTAGAAAGAAGATTCAATTTAATAAGAAAAATGGTTGAGGAGTAACCATTCTCAATGATCACGAGTGACTGGTGGTCGTCATGCTCAATGAACATGTTCAATGTCCAAACAGCTTTAGAGCCAGGTCTTGTCAACAAGCTTCAATGCTCAATAAGTTATTTTATCCAAGCATGTCTGCGTTTAGAACGAATAATAGTCGTAAAATATATTCAAACAGGAATTTCAATTACATTGCAACTGACCTCAGGTCAACCTAGGGTCAAGTTCGTTAGGCCTACAGGTGATGTTTCACGCCTACCAACTCACGACGCTCTAATTTCAGCCAATGAGCTTGATGCATTTTTCAACCATTAAAAATGGAATCGTAGAATAAAATCACGCACGCACGAAGAACGAAATCGCGTGCACGAAACGTCGTCACGTGCACAGCGATGTTCCACGTCCACCAGCGTGTGAAGCGCTAATTTTAGCCAATGAGCTTAAACGTTCCGGAAAATAGGTAAAATTTGAGGTCATGGGTCGGGGAGGTCAAATATTTATGGAAAGTCGTCATTGGGGTAACCCGAGTATCAATTTAACCAAGTTTAGTCGAAAGTGGCAGGTTAGATTGCGAAAATGGCTACAAGCAAAGTTGCCACTTATGCATATCGATATTCATTTTGTTTAAGACTTTGGTTTCACCTACTGTATGTCATAGTTATTTACATAGGTGAAACGAAAGACTCATTCAGGAAATTTACTTCATCCAAGATTTTAACATTAAAATAATGTCCAAGTCCAGCCTTGCAATATACAGACTGTACATAGACAATAAAACCAAACGCAGAAAATGTACCATGATGGTTTTAAGACTCCAGAAAAAGTTGAGAAGAAGTGAAAAGTCTTTGGGTCCCAGTTGGGTCCCTTTAGCTATGCAATCTAAAACGTTGCTGGAGATCAACTCAAGTGTTCCTACGTCCCAGCTTTTAGTGACAAAGATGTTTCGCACTATACGAGTATATAGTTTCAAGTTTGTTTGTTTGTGAGATTGTTAACGATGTAGCTTCAAGTCCATGCTCAAGCCGTAGGGTGATATCTGAACTGGTGAAATATTTAAAACACAGACCATTGAATCTAACTCTAAAAGATACTGGGAGAAACTTAAAAGAAAGAGCAGTGGTGAAATAGTAGGAAGAGGAAAGTATAAAATCCACATTAATTCTTACAACATGAATAAGAAAGATATTAATGACAACCATATTTTCAACGTCATCATCCAAAAGCCAGACATATAAATTTTATCTGTGAAATGAGAAACTTACCGAATGCATGGGAAAGAGGTTGAAAAAACTCGTCCCAAGGATCGTCTTCATTTTCTGCTAAGCTTGGACAAGAAGCGCTTAGCAGTGCCAAAGTTCGTCGTCTGGCCTCCTGTAAACAAATAATAATAATTCGTATGAGAACACATTTCAAAAATAGTGACTCAAATTGTAAAGGAGGTGCAACATGAAATCGAATAATTAAACCATTGGCCCGAAGATACAGTATATTGAATAGCAATTTTGAGTAACAAGACTGCCAAGTGCTTTATAAGACCTTCAACGTATATTGCTAGCACCTCGAATCTGCATTTCTGTTTAATACATAGCGGGTGACATAAGTGCATTATCGTAAATGCAATCCAGGATCCATGGAGGGGAGGAGGACAAACTCATAACGCGATAGGGCTGCGATTGTGCGAAATTGAATATTTTGCAAAATTAAATTTGCATAAAGGTCGTCACCTGCTTATAACCTGTACGAGCACACTTAAACGGAAAAAGCAGTGCATGGGAAAAGGTTTCCTATGAGTAATTTATACAGCGAAGAAAATTGAATTTGCAGAGATTGTGGGAACAAAGCAATTTGAAATAAAACTTGAGAGCAGCAACAATGAGCACATGTACATGAACGCTAATATGTGACGTCACCAAGATAGCGTTAAGCTCAAAATCGTTTCTGGTCTGCGAATACGACATACATGTACAGTGAAAACCTTTTGAAATTTAAAAGAGATGGCTTACTGTGATATGGAATTGTAGTTATATTTTTTGCCCAGTTTCACCCAGAGATGACATTTTCAACTTCGCTGACTTTTTCAGGTTTTAAAACAAATTTCCCTAATCACCCTGACGACTGACAATGCCATAACATGACGTATGCCAATGTAAGGAATGCTACGTTGATTATTCAACAACATATAAACATGAGCTAGAACACATACTGTATATTCGAAAGGAAACAGCAAATTTAGATTGGAGTCTTTAAATCGACAAATTCATTATAAAATTACACGATATTTCTTGCCATTGTTTGACTTATGTTGTCCGATAATTAGATATGTAAGATAATACAGTAAGTAAATTCATTTTTGCTGAATTTCCCAGGTTTTTTCAATATCTTTGACAATTCGAACAAGAGAAACTGCCTTTATTACTCAATCTTGATATATTTTCTTATTGTAAATGCTCCAAATGCGCACATTTTATAAATATACACTTATACACATGTACAACGACATGTTACAGCTGTTTAATTTTAATCAATTTAATTTATTTTCGTGTTTAAAATAAACCAACATGTGCTGCCCCTTGACGTCGGCAATCATTACATACACATATGTATGCATGGTTTGCCTACCATCCTAAAAACAATAAAAATTTTGGGCAATTTAAAACGGCAAAATAAACTGTATTTAAGGGAAGATAATCCCGATATCTGCAACTGACAAAATGTGTCAAGCGATTCAAACGTAAACTGCGCAAAAAGATTCAATGAACTGTTTTGCTATTCCTGGCTGCATTTTTCTCACGAATGGATTTGATAAATGCAAATGGCTTATTTCCATGTGAACCTATCCACTGAGGTAAGTTAAACACCTGCTAATATTTCAAAATATCATTCATCCGAAAACTGCAAAACAGTATTTTATAACCCAGGTTTTGCAAAAGGTGCATTTTCTGTTGCAAAAATCTTCCAGCAAACTGAAGAGTTTTTCCAAAACACTTAATTTTCCAGTAGAAAATTAAGGAAAAAAAGCAAAACACAACGGACCCTTTAAGACGAGGAAATTTAAGCTGTCTCAAAATGTCCATGCAAGTCGACTTTATATCCAGGATTGGTAACAGAAATTTTAAAGCGGAAGTTGTGTCACCCTGTATTTGTGCATGTCCCGTTGGTGCCATTTTTCATATCTGCGCTATGATTATATGCATGAGCAATTTTTTTTTTCTTTTCAAAAAAACCAGAAAAATAAATAAAACGACGGTGAATATGTCAGCAAACAGCAGGGTTAAAATAAAATTTCAATTTCAAATTTCTCGCACTAAGCAATTTGGATAAAAGAACGAAAACTCGTTTCGCTACAACTGTTGATTTCTTCATTAAAATTCTGGGTTTACCATCAACGTGTTGCACTTTTGTAGGTTTCGCATACATACATGTATTTCCAAGCATTTACGATTAAATGTAATTCAAATGCAAATGCCCCCACACGGCATACATTGGTCTAAAATTAGAAAACATTATTCCAGCATGTTGCTTGGGTGGTCATTCATTCGAACATAAGCAATTGTAATCACGCCATTTTCACCAAATAAATGCGACAAAATGAAATATTCAATTAAAACGTTAAGCCAGTTGAGAAAATGTTAACGTAGTTGCGCCCTATGGGGCCAGTTTCGCTTATTATTCGAAGCGAAGAAAATGCAAATAAAAATTTTATTCAAATTGCACTTTCTTGACTCTACTCGTTATACACAACTATAATACATAGGTTACTTTTAGACACGTACACAATCTTGGAAATGGGACATTTCGTAAAACCAGCATTTCTTTGGCAATATAAGGGCATGAAAGCTGCTGAAACGCCCAGATAATTTCTTAGGGACCTCCTTAGCTGGCAACCTTATACTCAAGACACACCAAGGAAAAACACGATAATTAAAAACGTGGTTACGTAGAGAGCGACAGCTATAGATATGAAAAATATGCATCTGAAAATATGGTTTTCCATTACCGAGTGGGAAACACACAGCCAATACACAGTTTCCTAAACTAGATTTTAATTCGGTGTATCTTGAGTATTAGATGCAATAGTTTCGTATTTAAAAAATAATAATCTGCGAATATTAATAATTTGGTACAAAACCACACAGTAAATAACGTTAATAAGTTAATAATATTAATAAATATTTGTGTCACAGAATGTGGTTGAAAATTATCAGTCATGATTTTGTATTTCTAGTAATTTCTCCTTCAACCTCCCTACAATAAATTATTAATTGGACCAAACAAATTTTAGTATGGAAATATGGGCTAAAACCGACATGTATCATTGGAAATCCACTTCCTCTGTTTTAAAAAACACTAATTTTGTTTAACTGGGCAAACGTAAATAACATGAATGATACGTTTTCATAATGTTTCTTGAATTTCTATACACCACACCCAAACAATAGCAGTCTGATACACTATCTTTGTGATTTGATAACTACGCCCTGACGGAAATGCATGTCAAAAACATGTAAATTCTTATGGCAAATAAGAACATTTGATTAACACCTATCCGGCAGTATACGTTTGAGGGGGGTTGAAGCTAGAATGCAAAAAATTGTAAAATGTTGATCATTTTGAGGTGCCCAATACACAGGGGTGCCTCAAAAGAGGGAGTTTCTAGGTAACATTTAGCATCGGGAGATTTTCAACTTTGTATTATATCCTTATAATGGCAATAAATTGGTATTTGCGAAGGTTATAATGGAGAAAATGCACGCCTGCAGTAAAGTTAAATATGCAAAGCATTCGCCACCCTCACCATAAATAAGGGGATGGGGTTTTACTCCAACAAGTACTCTAGGGAGGTTTATTTTAATTCATGATCTTCTCCCTTCCTATCCTGTATGTGTTCATATTCGACGAAAAAAAGCAATTTTTCTGCCTTTTTATTTATTGATCAAATAAAAAAGCTGAAGAAAAAGGATGAGGAAAACCATCGTGCATATACTGTAAGCTTATATTCAAAATGTCTTTACAATATTTTACAGTAACTGTATGTTTGAGTATAACAAGACGGTATCCGTTTTCATTTTAATCAATCTTGAGTAATCCAATCGTAATTTTATTATTTAAGAAATGCAAAATCGAGATCAGAATCCCGTTAATGTTTGATTTTTACCAAACGTTAAAATCATGCAACTTTGAAAATTCATCAAATTTTCGGTATTTATAAAGATATTTATATATATCAAGGTCGAAAATCTTCCTATGCTAAATGTTGCATGTGAATAAGTTAGAATGTGAGTTAAGCTACAAGATATGCTACGAGAAACATAAGAAAATATAACATGGACTTAACCTCAATTCTCTAAATATAAAATTTAAGCAAGATAAAAATACTACATGTAAAATACTGTATTTTACAAGAAGAAATATAAGAACATATAAAATCGACCTAAAGTCAATTTTCTAATATAAAATTTAAGCAAGATATGAATGCAACATGTAAAATACTGTTTTCTTCAAAATGAAATATAAGAAAATATAAAATCGACATAACGTCAATTCTTTAAATATAAAATTAGGTCGAGATCTGTAATAAAATGTGAACCATATGCTACAAGACGAGATATAAGAAAATATAAAATGGACAATCTCAATTCTCTAAATATAAAATATAGTCAAGATCTGCTACAAGATATGAAATATATGCTACAAGAAGAAATATAAGAAAATACAGTATATATTAGACTTAACGTCAATTTTCTAGATATGAATTTAGTCTTCAGGTTCGCGAGATGTGGGTGCAAGTCCTTGTATTTCCCTGATATTAAACAACGTTAGAAACTACAGGTACGTATGATTTAATTACATTTAACGTTAATCAAAACCAAATTAGAACGCGTGAAATCCTTACATCCCCTGCGGACATTATAATACGAAGACTAAGAATTTCATTAGAAGAACTGAAGAAAGCCGCTTGCCAATTTGCCAATCGTAATACTGGTAATCGCTAACGAATTTACCACACAAAAATTACCAAAATAGGCAATGCCAAAGCCCAAATCCTGCCATTGTCATTCTACATGTATGTAATCAACGTATGATCAAATTAAATAAATCCAGAAATTTCCATACACAACCAAATGCTGAATCGACCAAGAAACCCATCTAAGACTTCCAAGTTCTCGGTAATTTATATAAAGAAAGGCTTTCACATATCAACTATCAAAATCTAATAGGGTGTGATATGCTCAAATAGAGAAATGCGTAATTCAAAGCGACAATATTTCCTATTACAATAAGTGCATTTTGATTCACGCATCGTGGCTACAATTTGGAGAAAAATTTATGTAATTCAATATCGAGGACACGCCATGAAAAGGATGATTATTTCATTAAAGTATATTACATTTATGGGCCAAGTAGCGAAACATTGCGTTGGATTATTTGACAGAGGGCGAATCCCTGGAGATCATTAGATTTTTCTCTTCGTAAAAAACTAAATCCAATAACGAGGACATGCGGGGATGAAAAGACAAAAATTTAATACAACGTCAACTTCCAAGACGCCTTACGTCAACAACTGCTTTCTTAAGACATCAACAGTAGCATTCTTTTGTGCACATTCGAAAGGATATCGAAAGAGCAATTGTAATTGGATCAGGGCAATGGGCACAAAGAAGAACCTAATTCAACTTGTAGAATGGTCTTTATATAGGGTTCATTTACCCACTAGTTTACTGATACAGTTGTACTTTGGTATAGTCCCTGCAGCAATATAAACACAATGAGAAAGTGGGTTTCTTCTAACAGTTCGTAGGCTGGCAGTGATTGCCTAGCGACTAGGGGCAGCTAGATCAGCCTTTACATTGTTAGGTTAGTGGGTTAGGTCAAACAGAAAAAAGGATAAATTTCGACAGCTAGAAAAGGCATCATTTTTGTAAACTAGACAAGTTGAGTTTAAATATAAATATTAAGTGCAATTTGGAGCAGGGACTATACCGATGTTAATCAAGTGACGTGTAACGTGTTTAACACAGGTTAAACACCTGTTTTCAACGAATTTTTCGGTATTTGCACACAGCTCTTACATGTTAAGAACACGGACTCCATTGTTAAGCATTTGGACAATCAAGAATTACTTAACACTGTTTAAATGCAGAAATTTAAGTTAAATTATCCAACGGCAGCTTAAACTAACATACTTAGATTAAGTAGACGAGGGTTCTCATGACTACATTTAGTTAGTTGAATAGTAGTGAAAACTTAGATCAATTTCTCGAATCAAACCATTGCACCAAATAAAGTTATTCAAATGAAGGTAAAATATGTAAGGCAGGTTTACAGGAACGAAAAACTAAGATTCTACTGGTAGGCTTAGGTTAGCTATACCGTATGTAGTCTGCGTGTAAGCGCTGCAATGGTGAGAAGAAAAATTATAAATTGCTCACTAAACCAAGTATAATCACCATAACCTGTAGAGCAAGCATTAGAGCAGCATTAGGATGCTGAGTTGAATTGAATTGAATGGAAATGTATATTATATGTAGACACTTAATTGGCTATTTGGGATAAAATTAAGTCAAGAAATAGTTCATAAAAAACGGCAAATTATAACCCCATGGGCCAATTTTGGCAGATGACCCATATATAAATAATAGAATTAAAACTACATATTTTCACATAATTTTTCTATACAGGGTGATTCCAAAGGTCATGCTCAAACTGGAGGGGGAGGTAGAGGAGTGAAAAATAAACACCTTTCAATCTAAAAAACAATTGCATTTGAGGCTTAATTACGGAGTTACAAGCATTTGAGGGTTTTGCATCGAAATTGTAAATGTTCCAAATACCATTGCATTTAATGAATGCTATTCATTGTTTTATTTCAATAAAATAATAACATACATTGAAGGTTTGAACAAAACGTGTTAATTACAAAAGCTGTTCAAAAGTACGTCCCCTGCATTCAATGCAAGCTGCACATCTCAATTCAATTCAACTCAGTACCCTACAATCAGTAAATGAATACCATGTGGTAGAGGGGTGTAATTCATCAACCCAAAAATTAGAATTCAGCAGTTAATTACCACCGCATTTGGGGTGGACACCAACATCAT
>JAQGAF010001892.1:0-26706 GCA_034687865.1 Kryphioiulus occultus
TGGTATAGTTGTAGGCCTACTGTAAATTAATGTTGTATGTAACACTGTAACGTACAGTCTACGTTTTGCAAGTTGCCAATGAATTTAACCATCCATGACATTACATGTCGAGAGATGCTGGCCAACATACAGAGAGTAAATTACTATTGTGTGTCATAATCCAAGCCGTCAACATACAATATACAGAGGTGCAGGTACTGTACTGGAAGTCAACATGTGGAGGTCACTTTCCATTGAGTTAATGTGGTGACCATCCAATCATTTAAAATGTGGCCAAAATAGAGAGGTAGTCAACTTTGGGGGTTTATTGTATGCTTTGTCCCCTTGTGGCAACGACTAGTTTCCCCGACAGTTGCGTACCTCTTGAGTCAGTGTTTCCTAAAATTTTTCTTACAGTATGTTCGGCACCCTGCATGAGTCCAGTTCTCGTTTGCTTGAGCTTAGAAATACTTAACAGTGCATGCCTAAAATTTGCCGTATATGTACTGGATATGTTTAAGTGCTGTAGTAATAGCCCTCGAAAGTTTTTTCCACCTACTGAAATAAACTTATTATTATTATTCCCTCATTACCCAAAAACCGCGTATCTGTAGCCCTTTTAGTCTAATTCAGCAAAAATATTCATTTCACTGCCTGCCAATTAATTTAATCTTATAGAAAAACAAATTAGACAGTTATTAGAGTATCGATAGCCACACACAGGTGCTGTTAATTCTGCACTTTCACGGTAAACTTTAATATGCACTCCTGTTCCGCAGTGTTGTTACCCAAACAGAAAACCACTTTTGCGCAATTTAATTGTTGTAGTAATTATCTTCCTAAACCTTTCCGACCTATTGGAATAAACTCGTTATATTGGAATAAACTTCATTACCCAAAAACCGCGATTCTGTAGCCATTATAATCCAAATCCCATACAAATATTCATTGTATTGCCTGCAAATATAACTTAGTCTTATAAAAATACTAATTAGACTGTTTTATGACGATCAGTAGCCTACACACAGGTGCTTTTAACTCTACACTTACATGGTAAACTTTAATAGGCAGGCCTGCTCCGCGGTGTTGTTACCCAAAGAAAAACCACTTCTGTCCAATTTTGGGAAATTTACCCAGGATTGGAGAGCGTGCCCTTGAAGCTGACATCTTACAGGTTACAAAACAGAGCCGGTGAGCATTGTATTTCAAACAAAACCTCAAAGAAGCAATCTAGAATGAATTCCCCGAAGGTCTTAGCAATAAAAATATCTGCTTTTCTAAAGAGAAAATAGAGGAGGACAAATTAGAGCCTTAATTTTGACAACGATGGTACAATATCACAACGAGACTCCCTTAGGACCCTAACAGTAAAGCTGAAATGATATCCCTGTTGTCACAATCCAAACTTTTGCAAGGGGCTGCCACCAACCCAAAAGCCATAACCACAGAAGAAAGGTGCACCAACTACCCTAATCACATTCCTTGCAAATGAAAAACAAGATAAAAGATGAAAAAACTACTTTTCCTGTTTTCATGTGTGTCGGATGCCTGGGAGACAAAAACTGCTTTCCACTACCCGACATTGGTTCCCTTTCGGCATACTGACCGCACAGGGTGTAACTAGTTTTGCCTTCCTTGACACCAAGATAGGGGTTGAAAATCCTAAGCAGGCCAAGCATCATGACTCATAAGAAAACTCGAAGCAAAATCGGGAAAGAGGTGACGTATGGGAATTTCCATGGAAAACGTAACCGTACTCCTACCACCAGCAGGGGGGGGTGCTGCTCTAGAATCCTCTGAAGACACCTGCGTCACAGTGGAAGTTACGTGCACCAACCTATTGATTTTGACGATTTATCTTGCCTTTGCAGGCTAAAGCATTCCCTGATCCGTCCATCCTTTGGGATATTCCCTGACTATTAAAGGGGAATGTCAAACGCACCTTCGTTTGATGCCACGGTCGATTTTGTCAATTCGTAACTGTTTGTTTGCACAACTGCTGCAGACATGGTCCTGATTCACAGACAGTATTGATACACGGATTACCAAGCAATGTAAAAATCAGCTCATAATGCGGTTGCACAAAGGAGGCCAAGTCGCAATTTAAACTAAAATGCAGCTTCTAGCTTCCCGAATTCCTCCTTGGCAGTTCCCAATAATGAAAAAATTTCAAACAGTTTGGATTACGCAAACCAACAACTGCGTAATTTTGGATAAACCGTGTAAACCACTTTCGATAAGTACTTGCAGGGTGTAAGGTGGATGTAAACAACGACACAGATTCGACAGTTCACAAGAATTCAAATTCAGACGAGAATGTTTAGACTGCTTGGAATATATGTGTGAAATGACATAGTCCAGTAACCGAGGCATTTCTTCGGTTTCCCAATGTGATTTCGTGTAAATAACCGCTACATACTACCAAATACTACTATGGTTGAACAACGTGTTTAAGCACACAGAGTGCAACCATAGCCATCAATAATGGTATTTTAAAGCCCAATATTAAGGTAACCGTATTTCTGATGCGATCATCTTTGTAAAGATCATTCGGGGGATAATGTCCAAACTTGAGGAAAATATGGGACAGGAGACAACATTTATCATTGATTCTGGAAGACCTACTGAATACTAAACAAAATAGGCTACTAAACAGGGTAGTATTCTAGCAGACCTACCCACTTGCAAATCCAAAGGCTAAAAACGGCGAACTCCTAAAATCTATCAAATCTGCTTTGGTGCATTTCAACTCAAACCCGTCGACTGATGAAATCGTTATGAAATTCCTACATGGTGGTCAGTGATAAGTGTGACAAACGTCCAACACGCTATCTTAGATGTGTTCTCTTTGACCCAGAGGAAACCCGTGAGTCATGTGATTTTTCTATGAAAGATATCATTTTATACAATTGCAGTCGCCAATAACACTGTTGTGAAAAAATCATTAAGAGGATTGACATTGTCCTTCCTGAAAATGCCTAAAATAATTTTATCATTCTTAATCTGCATGTCTTGTTGATAAAACCTGAGTCATCAGCTATCTCCAAGTATTGGAAGCATCCGGGCCAGTAGCCATCAATGCGATATCCAAAAATGCACCGATCTGAGTGAATGAAATTTTTCCAATCACAGAAATTGGTCACTGGAGCCTACCAGTCAATGAAGCATAAATCATTGATAAATCCGCGATATTACCGGAAAGGCCAGATGAAAATTGATCGTGTTCATCGCCCTTAAAAACAAATTATGACTATTTACCGAAGTCTATTTACAGCTATTTGATGTAGAGGTTTGGTACGGTACCATTTCATATCTGTTGCTATTTGACTCAACTCCTATCACTCCTCCACTTGCGCCAATTCCCGGAAACCAATACGACGCCCTAATGACCTTAATAATCATTAAATAACATTACTAAAAGTAGAGAAACTACTATCGCATTCACGTGTAATTAGGAGAATGAAAAATCGTAAAAATCACAGTAAGCTAGGCTCACTTGAGACACATCAGGCTGCTGACCCTTCGTAGCCAGACGATGACCAGCAGCCTATGCACAAACTAGATGATCTTCATACTGGTCAGATCCTCGGTGGTTACTTGAGCTCCTAATTATTTAATAACCGTCAAATAATTCTTAATTTAATAGATGGAATCTACTCTTGCAATCACGTGTGATTTGGATATCGAAAAATCTTTAAAATCTCTGTAGGCTAGGCGCACGTCCAGCAAAGTTGCTGACTTTCACTTTGGTCAGAACCATGGTGATCACCTGCGCTCCTGATGACCTTAATAATCATTAAATATTTCTTAATAGACAGAAACTACGCCGCATTCACGGTAATTTGGCGATGGGCAAATCTTAAAAATTGCAGTAAGCCAGGCTCACTAGACACACATCAGGCTGCTGAACCTATCATGCTGGAAGATGTCCAGCAAAGTTGAGTATCTCCGCTTTGGTCAGAACCACTGTCACTACCTGAGCTCCAGATGACCTTAATACTCATTCTGAAGAGAGGAAAATCTTAAAAAAAATGGTAAGCCTAGCTCATTTGAGACACATCAGGTCTTGGTTATTTGGTCAGAACGATGGTTACTCGAGCTCTTAACAACCTTAATAATCATCAAATCTTAATAGATGGAAACTTCCCTCGCATTCACCTGAGATTTGCAGATAGAAAAATGTTAAAATACCACAGCAAGCTAGGCTCACTTGAGACACATCAGGCTGCTGACCCTGCTAAATTGCTGATTTCCTCTTTAGTCAGAACCACAGCGGTTACCTGAGCTCTGACCTCAGCCTAAACATCACTGTCATGCACTTACGATGGCGATGTCCCAGTCGAAAACTTGCGATCGCTCCCAATTCTCCATCTAGGCTACATGTACTGCTATAGCCAGCAGAAATGGGAACAATTCGGCCGTCAAACCCGTGGCATTGCGCAACGCGCTGGATCGCGTGTTTGGCGCCGGCCTTCACCGCGAACGTCTGCAAAACAGGCCCTGGCAAAACAAACCGGCTGTAAAGGGCTGGTTAGTTAATCGGCGATTAAGGATGGAGTAAGGTTCCAGGCTGGGGTAACAGCCCAACCCTCGAACATGGACCCTGAAAACCTAAAAATTTGGATTAAACGCAGCTGGGGAATTTCGGGGACGGGTGTCGACCCCGGGCCCGCTGATCACGCCAGGGCGGGGTTTAAACCCGGGTTCGTGGGAGCCCCAACGGGAAAAAAAGAGCAGAACAGTAACAGTGCTATGGCTGACAGACGCCATTTTTACACTTTCGGGACTTACTGCTGATTTTCATTCCTCCGAATGCGGGTTGCGATTGTTTGTTACCTTCGGCGAAAGACGTCGTCCTCGGCCTCCCACTCATGTTCGAAGCGGTAGTGAAGAACGGATAGAAGCGGGCTGGTTTTTCGGCAATTTCAGTCTCTTTTTACATCGTTTCTGCGCTAGAACTGAGCGCGAACTTAAGCCTAAACCTGGGCCGCCTTTTCTCTTAGGCCTAGCGACACTGCTGCTAATTCCGCGGCATATCACCACGCTTTCCGAACGTTTTTCCGCACTGTTTTTCTCGAGGGAACCATACGCGACTTGGCCCGCACTCCGATGCTGTCCGATCCGCGCGAAAAAGGATCACTATCCTTAAAAATGTTAATTCCTTTCGTCGATTTCGATTTCAGGCATTGACCTAAACGGAACCGATTTGCGTAAAATGGGCCCTCTAGCGGCGGCTGCGCCGGTGACGTCAGCTGGCTCGGCTGTCTCTTAGCTGAAGCGCCGTTCGTTTCCCCCGAGGACTTTTTGCCTTGTTAACTCGGAGTTTGGACCTGGGCCAATGAGCGCATAGGTGCCCCGCTGCCTTTTACGTCGACTTTTTACCCGCCGATATTTAAAAATTCGAAAGAACTACGACGCCGAAATATCTGCCTAATTAGAGAAATATATCTCAAATACTAAAGCATGACTATTTCCTCAATTTGTCTTCTTTTTACGTTTATGATGTAATTTTCATAGTCAATAAAATATTGCTAGAGGGCGTTCAACTACATTGCGTGCAAAAAAATCGACTCACCTGCACGAATCGAGTAAAAATGCGTTTTTCTCAGAAACCGAATGTTCGATTTAAAATCGGAAAAATATGTTTCGTAGACGATTTATTCCTCTTTACAATTCGCCTAATTGCATAAAATTCCTTATGCATATTTGAGGCGCAATTTGTCGAACTTAGAGCAACCCAAATTTGCATTATTTATGACATAAGTGTTTCTGAATGCAATTTGATTATCAGAGCTTAATGAACACACATCCAGACATATTGTCAACTAGTGGTTTCTCGATAAAATGATCACTACACCAGAAGTAGCCGCATAAGTTGTACACTGTTCTCCAGAGAAACTCAGCAGAAATTCTTTTTATAATAGGCGAATTATAAAGAGGAATAAATTGTTTACAAAACACATTTTTCCGATCTTAAATCCGACATTTGGTTTCTGAGAAAAACACATTTTTACTCGATTCTTGCAGGTGATTCGATTTTTTTGCACTCAAGTGTCTTATGACATCATTGCAGGGGAATTAATGATGAGAAAGTGGTGTCATCATTCCTGTTTTGAGCTTACAAATAAGAGGATTAAAATCCGTCGTATTTTACTCAGTTTTGAATAAAAAAATTGTTCATGGAGTTCTTTCATAACATTGATGATGATGGAAGTGAAGAGGGGGTTGGACAAATGATGTCATCATTGCTGTTTTTCAAAACACTGGGTTAAAATCCAGAAATAACAGATGTTGACATAATTACATCCCCCAACCAAATTTAAATCTTTTTGCATCATTTCTATGTTATACAAAACTTTATTATCCAACATGCTTCTCCAACTTATCCTACAACAATGTTGACATCCAAAGCGTGCTGGGCCCATAACCTGTTGTTTCTACTTTGATGACCAAGTTGTGTAAACGTGCAATCTCGATGTGATACATTAATGAAATACTAGCAACTTTATCAATCTTTTATCTTTAATAAGTCTATTTTTTAAGTTTAGGCTACATACAAGGTGGCGGTGCACTGCTGATTGGTTCTGTCAATTACTTTCCTAGTGTGAAATGCGCGGGGCGACGTTGTAGCCAACTAAGTTCCATTTCCCGATGCATTCCCCGATGAAAAATATGAAAACTATTTCTGATGCAACAAGCGTATTCAACCAAGCGTCCTAGACAAGAAGTAAAATCTGAATCAAAATACTTTTCCCAAAGCAAACTCTGCTTGACATTAAAACTAGCCAAGATTTTCCATTATCTCACTTCCTATAGCAGTTTAAGCAAAAACCAATCTTTCAACTTTGAATAACTCAAATCTATTATAATCCCAAAAAATAAGTTGAATTAAGGATGATTTTGTGAGGCAGATCCAAAAATTCCCTGACAAGAATCACTGATGACTCTTTAATTATCCTCAATTTACTTGTTAATTTTCTGATCAAATCTTCATGAATCCAACTATGTAACTTAAATTTATCAAAATCTGAAAGTGTGTTAACCTTAACAGTTAATTGCTTCCATCGACCAGTTCTGGCAGCCCGTAGTAAATCTCCAATTCCTTGGCTGATTTTGGGGATCTCAGCAGGGGTGGGCGGTGCCAGTTCAACCTTTGCATACTTCAAGAAGGTGGCAAGCTTGGGTTTCGCAGCTTCGATTAACTCTAGAAAAGGAACGTGAACAATAAACGTCGGACAACACGGGCCAGCAAGCAGAAAAAAAAAAAAGATTTTAAATTCAATCAAATATCAGTTCTAGTAAGTCAAACTGCTTATTAGCATGGTTAGTAATTTAAGACTCAAACTGCATAAAATCAAGTAACATTATGTACAAGGTAAATAAATTTTAGGTGCACCCTGGGGTCCATAGACAGTAGTGGCTTGGAATTAGCAGATACACCAATCCCAAGATGCACAACTAAAAAAGCTCAAGGTCATTTACAGGAAACAAAACAATAGTTATAACATTTGGCAAATTTGGACTTAAAAAAAATCCCCGATTACGCAAATTTCAAGCTACTGCTTCTGGGCAGTTGCATGAAAACGAGATGCATAGGACAAGCAGGGTCAAGCTAATAGCCTGCTTACTATCTTCACCCAGCATTGCCAAATCTGTTTACTGAAATTAAATAACGTGTGACAACATACCAGTGTATGTTGTCACCAGCATTACATGCATGGATATTTACAAAATGAACAGCCGACAATGAAAACTCACGTTTCGTTAGTATTGGGGCCTTTGCAACCAATTTCGCCATTTTTTCAAGTTAGGCTTACCGACGTAAAACGCAAAATGGTTGCCAAACGCCGCTTTTTACTGAAACAAGGCAAAACGATGGCATTGTATTACGCCATCTCCGGTAAATCGCATGCAAAACAGTGAGTAATAATTAAAGAATAAAGGGACAAAATTATGCCTGCCCAACGACTTACCTCGTCCTTGCAGAAATTCTTGCCCACAATCCTAACCTCGCAGAGAGCCAAGAAAAGAAAGTGGCACTCCTAACTATGCAGGCTTGCAATGAATGAAATTACGGAGGCTCATAAGGCCCGTTTAAAAAATAAACCTTATTCAATTCAATTCAGTACCCTACTAAGTGAATAGTGGTGGGATATGTTATCTTCATAAATAGAAAACAATGTGAAATGTTCATAAATTCAAAAAAAAGAAAATTTGGCAACAAAATTGGCAACTAAAAATTGTTCACATGGAGAACAGATGTAACTTACATGTACTAGCTATAGGATGTACAATACATACCTACATGACTAATTTATGTAATAAGAATAAAAACATTTGAAAAATTAAGAAATGACTTCCAAACCCTTGTCCAACGCCACCACGCGAAGTAATCTACCTAATTTAATTGTAAACATGAAGAATGAATCATCATGGTAGTTTTTTAGAAGTGGTTACTTTCACTATTTATTTATAAAAAACATAACATATAAAACGGTACATTTCATATTTACATTATCTCAATAGGAATTCGATCCAAAAGTAATAAATTATTCACTGGATGCAGTACCAAAGTTAAAAATCTCCCGCGCAAACAAACAGACTACAAATATGCGATTGGAAAATTAAACTTAATGTGGATTCTCAAATAATGTCTCTCGCTCGCTCATTAGAAACTGGACCAAGAGTGGCAATATATTTTCGCCACAACGGGACACCTGCTTTTCAATCGCTGCTCGGAAGTCTTCCTTGGCGCCTTTATTTACTCCACGGGTGATGGCACGTTGTCTGAAAATAATAATAAGTAATGCAATTTGTTAAATTATCCCTTTTGCATGTGGTATTTGTGAACTTGTGGAAATTTAATAAGAAAATTTAATGGTATTGTCATTTTTATAAAATGTTAAATGGATCTTACTTTGAATTCTGAGCCACCGTGTTGGGAAGAAGGTTGAACGTAAGACTACCACCAACGGGCAAAGACAAGTGGGCGAATTCTTCCAGCATGTCCACATCTAGGGCAGTTATGGAATCATTTCTCGTGAAGCACCAGAAATTCGGAATGTATTTTAGCAAAGGATACTGATGACGTAGTTGAAGAATATGTTGTAGGAAAACGTCCCGCGCTGTTTAATGTGTTCTATGATGTCCAGAAATAGGTTCTCTTCTTGCGGCCAATCGTACTGCAGCAAAACAAGCAGGTGACCAAGTGCAAGATCGTTTGAAAAACTTGGGCTCAAAGCAACGTCCTGTCATGAAATTATGAGGAAAAGTCATAAAGTTGTAAAACGATGGGATGTGTGAGAAAAGGGACTTGCCTTCAAACGTGATGTCAAAAGTTTAATGCAGAAATGCAAGACATCGGCCATCGTCAAACTAAGGAATATCAGGTTCCGAACTGAAAAGTGACCAACAATACCAACAATGTTTACAAGTTTTCTGTCATTTATCGCATTTTCAATATATCGCAGTACTGCTTCAGTAGTAAAAACTCGAAAATTGTCAATTTATGTCATCTTGGAACTCCATATAGTTTTTGCAAGATTGGACTCGCACATGTGAAACAATGGTGTTCTATGGCAAATGGATTTACAAACTTGCTTTTCATGTAAATTAAAACTTTTTGAGTTATGAGACTACTGAAGCTGTGTCCGATATTTTAAATTCTCCAACTTGTCTAAGCTATCTCGAAAATTTCTCTGCTTACTATTGTCAGAATAAAAAATTCCACAAATATTTGTTTACAAGAGGAACGATCTTGAACAATATTACAGAAAAGACATTTGGATTTTATTATTATTACTATTTTTTGATTACTGTCAACATGAGAGCAGGTTCGCAATATAAATTGCAAAATATAAAACCCGTCAAGGTGCAACAATCTTTGTTTATGTGTCCCTTTACACCAAATTGTCGGTTGATACCCCTGATATTTCTTCAATTTAAACATTAAATTCACTTTACCTGGTTTACTTAATATTGCCACATTTCCAATTAAATTCGCTGTTGGAGATTTTTCTGACATTGCACAGACAACTTCCATTGCTTTTGCACACGCCGTCTGCAAATGCAAAATGTAGAATGAAGAGAATTGATAGTATGGTTAAGCATGC
Source organism: Kryphioiulus occultus (assembly GCA_034687865.1). Taxonomy (NCBI): domain Eukaryota; kingdom Metazoa; phylum Arthropoda; class Diplopoda; order Julida; family Julidae; genus Kryphioiulus; species Kryphioiulus occultus. The sequence goes on from JAQGAF010001892.1 coordinate 10,092, forward strand.
TGGCAGGTATACCATCAAGATTATTGGTTTTCAAAGATGACAGCCCAGCCTGTTAGTAAAGCCCTCTATCAGAACTTTGTCTGTTTGCAAGGCTAAATTCATGCAAATTTACTATGATGCATTAACACGGATACTTACTGTATACTCGCCCAACTGATGATAACAGCATGCTGCTTGTAACAGGAATTTTTCCTAGGTGAAAAGTTTGACTAATTAAAAAATGGTCGAAAGCCCTGTTGCACAGTTCGCATCACCCAATTTTACCATATATCCAGGTGCTTTTGGAATTGGTATTGATTGCAACCATTGGACAGCCTCATTGAAGAAGCCCTAGAATTAATTTTTAAGATGATACGTAAACTGTAAATCCTTATTGTAAAATAATCGACATTCTCAAATGCACAAAACCAACTAACTTTGTACATTAAGACGTCAATCTGGAAACTCTGGAAGCAAGGCCAGGAATCGATCAACAGCTGCTGGGATAGTTGGGAAAAATCTGTGCAAAAAGACAAAACTAAAAATCATGCAAAGTTCACTAAATACAGTTGACCACAGTAACCAATCAATCCAAACCTGTGCCCAATGCTTCGGTGCCATGGAGCAAATCCCAACATCGAACGGCGATTAAAAAACTACGAATCAAGTTGCCAGACGATTGTCCGAGTTGACCACTGACCGCCAAATCAGGCATGCTTTCCTCTCGACCCTAATTTTTTATACATGATATAGTTTTATATTCGATCGGCACATTTTGGACTGAAACTGCATGTCACATGCTGTAGTAATATTTACCTCAGCATCAAATTTGGCTTTCTTGTATTTCAACTTTCTGAAAAAAGACCACATTTGTGAAATGTATGCAATAACAGCAGCTTTGTAATAATAAAAAAGCCACTATCACCACTCTTTAATTTGCCAGTAATGTCATATACGCACTTTCTGACAAAACTAGTGACAGCTAACTTAAATTTTACCACGTAATAAAATAATCGAATCGCTGAATGAAGGAACAGTATCAACATGCAAAGTTTGTTTAGAAACTAGATGTGTGACCATATTAAATAATTAAAAAACAACCACAAAATTCCTGATCTTTGTAGAAATCGAGACTATGGCTTACCCATCAGCAGTTTTTGTGTATGTTCTCAATCCTTCTACCAGAGCCGCAGAGCATCCTCTTTCTCCGACAGGCCCTACAGAAGCGTAAAATTACTGGCAGCTTTAGCACCAATTTTAAAATTATTTAGCTGAACACATCTTTCATGCTCGTGACAAAGCAGCAATTCAAATTTCAAATACAGGTAACCCACTTACCCTCCAAATGGTTTGGATCAACGATGGATACGTATTCACAAAAACCGCGCAAAAACAGGATGGTGGCGCAGTACAACACTTGCCGATACACGAACGAATTTGGGTTGTCCAAGGTAGAAATTCTCAACAGATATATGGCCTTAAGACGCTGCCACTGAGCTTCCCAATCACTGCCAGTCAATTAATCAAATTTGTATATTTAGTATTTTTTCAAATATACGAGGGGCGATGTATAGGATGTAATAACACGGCAAAAATATCAATGCCGGAGAATAAAAAGTGAAATTCCAAAAAAATGTGGGGCACTGCATTTGGATTGCCCATCGTACAAAAACTGAATTACTTGGTTTTGAAAATATCTTGCAAGTCCCATCCAAGCTTCTGCCCTGTCAGTTCTAGTATTACTATTAATTCATTCCATATGGCGTCGGAAACGCCACGATTTCCAGGAGATCTAGTAAAAAAAATTGAAAATTAGAAGAACAAATCAATGCATGCGCATTTTAAATCGATCTCCTAGTGAAGGAACGCGAATGATGCCAAGGCGATATACGTTACCCATTAGTTTTTGTGTCCTCCAAGCCATAAGGTTTCATTATGGAATACACGCAAAATTCGATGCTCTTGTGCAGGAGTCTGTAAAGGTGTTTTTGACTAATTTCCACAGAAGGTGCTTTTAAAACCAGAGGCAAAATATCGGCGATGAGAAGTTTTCTTAAACTATTTACTGGACTATTTGTGTAGGTGTGTTTCTCAGCTGTGAGAAGGTTTTCCACCAGCATCATCTGAAGCAGACAAATCTTAGTAAAACGCCAAATTGCTGGTGCATTTTTCGACAGCAAGTAAACTTACTCCATGTTGAGAGGAGCATTCAGGAAATTTCTGCAGCAACATTATAAGCATTTTGCAATGTTCAATAATATCTTCGGTTTTTTCTACAGAGAAAAATGTCGCAGTCACACGTAAGTATTGACTTTAGTGGAAATTTAAGTGGGTTCAAAATTTTGCTTTTCATGAAAACATCTTTCATTTTTTGTAATATTTTCCGCTCAAAAAAGCATCGAGAGAAAAATAGGAGCAGAAGGCAAAATATAGAAATTACAATAACCCCTTTTAAAAATAAAGGCTGTGTTATGTAAACTATAAAAATCGTATATGCCGGTATAAAAATACAGAAGTTTTTAAATAATATAGTACAAAATTGGAATGATGGGCCCCTGGAATCTGGTTTCCCGCACGTTCAAATATGTCCAGAAGTTGGGGCAATATACAAAAGTGAATTTACGAGACAATATGACAAGTTAAGTTGACTAAGTAATGGAATTAATAGTGAGAAATACATACCTGCAGCAGTTAGTAACAATCCCCTTTGGACGTCCACATTTAATTTCGAATACAGCTCTGGAAAATAATTATAACAATGGTGAGCTGCGAGCATGATCTTGAAAACTTGACAATACCAATAACAGTTTCAAATTTCAGAACATAATTACAGGTTCACATATTTAAGATTGGGAAAAGGAAACATTTCACTTCAATGTTAAAATCATTATATGTTTTTGTTGGGGAAGTATCTCGACAGTCACCTAAGGCATGGATGGTGGGGATCGAACCCCGAATTATATGAGCATCATGTTGCCAAATTCGTAGCGGTGTAAAGAAGTAACTTCCACTGCAATTTTTCACTTTGTAACTTGTTCCTGTATTTCCACTGAAACACCGTATGATCAAAATAATAACCACCTCTAAGAAACTTCAAATTTGAATCGAGAGCTTCCGACCGTAGCGACTCAATAATAGTCCGGACTTCGAGCCAAAGTGATTCCTCGTTCTTAAAGTTGCGGAACCTGTGAAAGTAGAGGAGCGTGGAAATTAGTTAGCCAACTCCAGAATTTCTAAGAATAAATTAATTTGAAATTACACTCACATGAGTTCAAAATTATGAGCAGCTTCAGCAACGTTGCCACTGTGTTTATGCATCGAATAAGCTTCGAACTGAAAAAAAGGAATGACATTATGAACTCACTTCGCCCTTTCTTTGAAGAAAATTTTAGTTAGTTTTCGTCAAACAAGTATGACAAGAGAAATGAGAATTTCTCATCCCCATACCATACATGCATAGGCTACAGTACAAACGTCGCTGAAATTATGACAATATACTCACTTGAATTTTGAAGTTTTTAGGAAACAGAGATCTTGCCGTTATTAGCCAAGCTTTAGCTTCCGACGAATCCCTCGTCTGAGCCTGTTTGGCTCGTAAAACCAAATAATCTTCATCATTTAGAGTGGGCAAATACATTGCCATTTTTAAACGAGGATCACAGGCATGCACACGGGTATGGTGCTCCATGTTCGACTGGAAAATCAATTTGGCTTTCAAATCACACCTGCTTACGAAGCCCGTATAATTGCATAAAGTTCAACGTCGTTTCGCATTTACGTTCTCATAGTTAATTATTTCATGTGTTGTTTTTATTTATAAATACGATAAAAAAGAATAATTCTATGCGGAATGGCACTCAGAGGGCTCCGTAACTCTTGACTTAAGGCCGCCATATTGTTTTTTACTTTATGATGCGCAATCATATTTTCCCTACGTAGTGTCGCGTTTTGAGGGTATGACGAACGACACTTTTCACTTTTTTTCCAACGTCAAAATGGCGCGCACACGTTTTAGAACCTGACATCCGGTGCTGGTCACTCCTTACACATTTTCTTTTTTCACATAAATAAGTTCTTTGAATTGAATTTTAGCCAATTTTTATAAAACATTTTTAATTTCATTTTTGCAGTTTTGCGTTTTAAAAAAAAATTAGTTTGGCTGATTCCATCAGGCAGATACTAGTATAAAAAAGGTAGCACTGTACATCATTCCCCATGGTAACATTTGAAGAAAAAGTGAAAAATAAACCTAAATGGGTTTTTATCCTGATATATTCCATATATGGCAAAATTTTCCCCCATTTGGTGAATTCAACAAGAAATGCAGCATTACAAATCCTCTCAAGAAGTATACTTGACTCGTTGACAATTTAAAAAAAATTTCAACATGAAAGTATTTTTCAGCCAAACAGTGAGAAATGTCAAAAATCTGTTTTAAATATTTAACTCATATTTTTTTTTTATTAAACAGGAACATTTTTAACACATCAAGGAATTCTCCACCTTTCAGGATATTTTGGTTCGCATTTTTGCCACATAACGTTCATTATAGTTATCATAATGAACGTTTCAGCATTTTACCAAGAATGCTGTAATGGACTTAAAAAAAGTGTCATCACTTTAGTTCCTAAACAGTTTAGTTTTCACTAGTATCTGAAAGCATTCACAAAACCAATTACAAAATCAAATTACAATAGTAGAAAAGACATTTAAATTCATTTTTTGCAGTTAATTCTCAAAAAATTCACAGTACTGCATGTAATAAAAAATCACAGTAAGCATCCACCATAAGAATGGTCGTTCGTTCATAAATGCACCAGTCCCTCATAAATGGCTCGATCTCAGTTTGTCGAAAGTATACAGCATTCTAAAAGGACGCCTAGCTCTCTTCGACAGAAATACTAACTTCTCGAACAACACCATCAGCCCCAGTGAACGTGGCCATTATTGTCTTGCTAAAGTCCACATGCACGGTATTGTCATCTATGGGTGCTGTGTCTGATGTTACGCTCAGATTAGACAAAGATGAAACTGATTGAGAACCAGGATTTTCCGTGCATTCAAAACTACTGGTGGTAGCCTTCCTCGTCTGGGTTTCAAGAAGCGAAGTTTCCAAATCGACAACATCGTTATCATCCATCTTGCGCTTGCCATTCACCTCACTAAAGTTCAGATCGATTGAAAGGTCCTCGACTTCATCAGCGGACATGTCATCGGTGGCTTGACCAGCAGTTTTCTGGGGGCTAGGCACTTGATCTATCATTTCTCGGGTCAGTTCAATACTCTCATAGCGAATCGTCTGCAGCTGATGAGTGCCATCTGGGTTTTGCTTGTACCTAATATTAAATCATTTTTATTAAAACAATATCTGCATTTGTAGGCTATTTTAATGTTATGGAAAGTTCATGCATGATATCCCATCAATTTCAGAAGTAAGAGTGCAGTTCCACAGTTACTCAAATTTCAAAAATAAATACATGTAATTCTTGCAAAGGCTCAGACAATTATCTGAAAATCTACTCGAACTGCAGGATTTGAATACGTACAGAGAATTTTAATTATTTTTGCCAAATGCATAGTTTCAACACAACATGCTTTAAGACTATACATGTATAGGAAGTATTTTTTGCAAAATTAACCTCTCACATCATACTTGAACGTCTCCAAAGCCTTTTTTTACCTAAAACGGCTGTGGCCAGACGGCCATCTGAACTTGTGCTTGGTGAACAAATGCCGTGTCAGGTATGTTCCTCTTGCGAAGGTTTTTTCACACATGTGACAGCAGTATCGAGGTAATTTGTCTTTCTGCAGAGAAGCAAAATATGTACAACTTATCAATATATAGCAGGGCCCAAATAGATATATTTTTCAAGCTCAAATTATTTGCAGTCCTTTTAGTAGTGTGACTCTCTGCACAGTTACCTTGTGTTCCTTTAAAACATGACTCTTAAGTGTATGTTCGCTGCGAGTGGCAAACGAACAATTTGCATAAGAGCATTTATGCTGAGGCTCCGAAAGATGAGTTCTTAAATGCTTGCACAGATCCGCTTGAGTTTTGCTACTAAGAATTGCAAACAGAACATGGCATATTACTAAAATGTGGCATGGGACATTCAACAGAATACATGTAAAGTCATTTAGTGGAAAATACCTGTACTCGCAGAAATTGCATGAATACGGGCGTTCAGCTTCGTGTCTGTATTTGATATGATTACTTATGTTCGAAGGATTCGAGCAAGTCATATCGCAAAAAGGGCACTTGTAGTGGTTAACTAAACAACACAAAGTTATAAAAAGGATGGCCTTTGGGAAGTTTGAAATTATGCTTTTGGCTGAATTACTTACTATGATTCCGCATGTGGTCACGCAACAAACGTTCAGAAGCAAGGTTTTTTGAACAGTGAGAACACTGGTATTGCTGGTCTACAAGATAAATTAAAATTTGGAAGCGTTGATTTTAAAATGAGAAAATAGTTCAAATCAGAATCAGACTTGGAAGATTTTGACTAGGGTTAGGTTTTGATAGTTTCAACATTCATTCTTTGAATAATTATGATTGGCATAATGTCATATCTAATGAAGCTGAAACTTTCTGACGAAAACGAAATTTCCGAAACTGAGCTATGATAAATGAGAATACCTTCAGCTGGGATTTGTCGTTTAACGTGATCAAAAAATTTGGTCCGATTTGCATATAATCCGCCGCACGTATGGCATGCTATCACTTTCTCTTGAGTATGGCTTCGAAAATGTTCTCGCATTTTGTTACAGGTATGGAATTTTCCTTCACAGCCTGCAAATATTACATGGCATTAAATTCTGCATATCCGAACAAACACATTTCAAAAGAAATATGCAAATGCATAAATTCAAGGAAATCTTCCCTGAATGCATAAATGCATAACTTCTATTTTATAGGCAATGCTAAGCACAGCATGAGATCACCAGCTGCACCGTCAACAGATTTCTTAGCATTCGAGGCGAATAACAAGCCTACCTTCCCACAGACATTTTGCAGCTTCTCCAGGAACATCATATACATGTTGATCAACATGGCGATAGTACATTTCAGGGTTATAATAGACTTCCTGTAAATATAAAAATTAGATGCACTGGTAAACTCGCACAGTTATTTTGCTTCCAAATTATTCGTATCGAGACACGTTATTCCCTTACCCCACAATCGGCCCAGCTGCAAAGCAATTTATCAGGCAACTCAGGTATTTGATTTGGGTTAACTGAAGTCAAAGAGCAGCTCTTGAGACCCGTTCTGCAAGTGGAAAACAAAAGAGGATATAGTCACATAGGACGCTTTGCGGATCTTTCAGACAAAACGATGATAGGGGTTTTGATTTTGGGGACTTGTCTGACCATTTTGACTTTTTTGATTTTCTTAGCTAAAATCAAAGTGCACGAATCACATTTGTTCGCCGTATAAATTATGGCAACATTTTACATGACACTTGCACTATACAAAATTAACAAACTCCAGCATAGATTCATGAGTCTATCAAATCTGCATTAAAATACTCTGAAAGTTTAAAGGGAAAAAAAAAAAGTGGAATGACCTCGTCAATAGGTTGCCACCCAAGCACTTGACTTTGGTGTGAAATCCATGAAAGTTGACGTGGATGTGATATTCTTGAACGGACCCTGCCAAATGACCACAATCTTTCCAACGGCAGTTCAGGTCATCTGGAAATAAGACAAGTAATGTCAGCTTACAGCAATGAATGACAACACAAACAGTTGCCCGAAACATACATGTAGATGCAAATTGACAAGTTTAATTGCTAATGTCATACCTGCAGGATGACTCGCCAAGTGGGATTTAATATGCCGTAAAAAATCGCTCATTTCATGAAAAACATCACAACAAGCATTCCAATCACAGGCCAGTTGCAGACTCTCGTGTCTGAACTGAATAATTTTTGTGGCCTTGCTCGACATCTTGTCACTTTCTTCTCTATCAAAGGACGAACATAAGGAATTTCGGCTGGAATCAGCGGACTTGAAAGGTCAAAGATGATTTTTGTTGAGGATGAAAAGGCATGAGACAAAAGAGATTAGCTCTTCAAAAATGCGCTGTAGACTATGCAAATATAATTGTACTCACCGCGTTTGCCAATTGCTAAATTTGATCATACATAACGAATATGGAAGTTACTGGTTTCAAACAACCTCAATGGGAGTAAAATCAATAAATATAAACTTGGAATCTTTTCTACTCACGCTACTAGCCGACCACACACTTCCAGTGATGTCGATGTGCCAGATAAACATCCCCACCTGTAAAAACAATTCGACAACAAATTAATACAGCGCTATTAATTAACGCACACGTACTTTATTATTTGAAATAAATAAACATTTCTGATATTTAATTACGAGATACCGAATTAACGATGACCAGGAGACATAGAGGCTTAATTTTAAAGGGTAGAAATCAGAGGAACCGCTATCCGGTCACATTACCTACAGCTGACTGTGGAATGCACGCGTCAGCAGCCGATAGCCGTCAGCTCACCAGCCACCAGCCGACATTGTTTGCACGTGCTTTTGTAGGTCCTGCCTGACTCAGGTTGAAAGGTAAGTTTCCTATAGCTATTCGTGTCAAATTATGTAATGCGCGTTTGATTATTGACTTCTAAAATCTCTTCTAAAATGACTTCTTAAACCTCGATAGTACGGTACTCACTGACGTTCAACATCAACATGTGCAGCAGGGTGGGGGATGAATTCGAAGATGCTGAAGATCTTCAGGAGGAACTTCAGAAAAAACTGGAATTGTAAATAAACAATAATTATTCAAAACAGATTGATTTTACCTTGGCATTGCACGACTGCAGTCAATTAATTTTACAGGAAGGATGTCATGTGCAAGAAGTGTAGTGTGAACAAGGCCAATGTGGTGTTGAGAGTGCAGGACGCATATTGCACGTAAGTCTTAGCGCTGAAATTTCTGATATGAACGTTAATAAACTGTTTGCTTTCTTATTTACAGACTTTGTTTACAGGCTTCGGTAACCCACAAGTTCCGAGCGTGCCTGGGCAAGTCGAAGATGATGAAATCAGGCGAGAAAGTCCTTGTAGCTTACTCTGGTGGGCAAGCATCCACGGCAATGCTAGAGTTAATACGAAATGTAAACAACAATTGAAATGTCTGCTTGCCTAATTCATTTGCTGATATGTATAATTTATCTTTTATTTTCATTTAGGGCTTAGCTGTGACAACCCATAAAAGACTGCGATTTGTTCCCATCGTGGTTTACGTAGACGGTGAGGCTACACTACATCTTTAATTTACTCTAAAGAGTCTATAAAGTTTTGAGTGATTAAGTAATCCATGAATATTGATTTTAGAGGGTGTGTTGTTAAAGGCCAGTTCCAGGTCTCGTATGCATACTTTGAAAGAAATTTCCAGGGTGTCAAAATCATTTGGGTTTCCAACATACGCATCACCCCTCGAAAATGTATGTTATTTTTACTTTATTAGTAGTCATGGACATTAATGCTATATCTAGCAACTTGCTAAAGAAGCAAATTTAAAATTGTAATATAGGTAATGGAATCAAGCTACGACGGTCAGGTCACTGAAATTCCTGAAAACTTGGACGATTTCCACTTGTTTGACAACGAAGAAAATGTCAAGAACTTACAAGAATTTTTAGATTCGGTTGCATCTTTGAGCTCCAAGGAGGATCTGTTGCTGAAGCTAAGGTAAACTGAAATGTGACCCTCTGTTAGTCACAGCGACAATGTATGCTTGTTTCACATTTACATATTTTTTCAGATGTCAGCTTTTAATCAAAATTGCCAACAACTTGGGCTGTTCAAAAATTCTCTTAGGAGATTCAGAGACTCGTATCGCCGTGCGCGTGTTGGCCGATATTGCATTGGGAAAAGGAAGTCATTTGGCTCAAAATTGTGTCAGTACCAATACACTTTAGCCTAATCATCACTTTACTTCATTTTGATCTTAACGTACTTATCTGGTTTGCTAGGGCTTTGCTGACGACAGGTACAGTGATGTCGTCTTGATACGTCCGCTTCGTGAAATATTAGGAAAGGAAATCTCATTTTTTGTAAATGCATCCAAGTTGCCAGTGGTATTCCAATCGAAGCTGACTACAAAAGTAAATATGAAAACAACATAACCTGTAACACAGTATGTTAATTTGCAACAAATAACATATCGTAATTGCATTTGCAGCAGAATATTGGTGATAGCATCCAGCAAAGAACAGAGGCATTTGTTTTTGGACTCCAACAAGATTTTCCAGCAACGGTTTCCACTATATTTCGGACTGGGGACAAAATGGGCTCTGCTTTGCCGAAATTGCCAGCAAGTAAAGAACTGCCTGGAAACCCTGAAACTCAAATAGCTTGTATACTTTGCGACGTGAGTGATGTGCAAAATTCTTTTTTTTCCCCCCAAGTCTGGAATAAGTCAAAACTGATGGACCAAAATGTGACCTTGCTAAAAAATCGCTTCGAATAACTTACATGTAGGGCATTGTGGATAAACCAAGTTTAAACCAATCTCGATGTTGCACGACAAGCCTAAATGATACAACCGAACCTGAGAAAACATCCGGAGGTTGCACCGATTGCAAATGCTCATCACAAAATTCACAGTACGTCCCTGTAATAGTTGCGATTAGAAGGAAACATTTTACGTGGTACAAAGCATTTCGTATTCAGAATTAGTTGCTGTAATTTTCTTTTTCCTTTTGCAGTCTAACAATATCTGATCTGATGAATTTGTCGTGCTACAGCTGTTGCTTAATTTTCAAGGAAACTGTGCGTACTTTTAGATGTTCCACTACTTTGCTTTATGAATGTTTTTGGTGAAATGCCAACATTGTTGATATTTTATCTATTAACCAGTTATTAGATTTGGCCATAAGTTGTGGCTACCAACTGACCACGCTTTAATCTGGTTTTTATTTTGTTTTCCAGAGGGATATAAAGAACATTCCTCCACTTGTTTTGGACAAGGCTAAGTGGTGTTTAAAAAGGTATACTATAACTAAACTGATTTTCTTCGAATTTCTAATTTAATCTCGCGAAAAATTTGTCATTACAAATTCTGGTTCAGTAAATCGATCAACTTTTTGTTTGGCTAATAAATTTAATGAAGAATTATAAAATTGGCCATAAAATGCTGTTGGAAAATTCAGATTAACTGTTTGTTTAATTACAGAGAGAAAATGAGGACCGAGATAGCAGATTTTTTGCTGGACTCTTGATCAATCTCAATTTTTTAATGATTTTAAATGCTGCAATTTATTGTAATTTATAATAAAATAAAAGGTTACGTTATTGATTATCCTATTGTTTGAAGCGGTGAATCAATTTATCTTATAGATAGTTTACCTGCATAATTATATGCCAAGGAATAAATAATCTACAAACTTGCTCCATAGGATAATTAACTTGCTAAGAATTTCCATTGGGCGAGTTCTACAAGATAACAAAACAAATGTTAAATTAAAATAAAGGGTAAAATACGTGCATTTATTGTACCGGTTAAGATACTTACAATATCTTGGAAGGCAAACACAACTTTAGCCAGAGTAAACCTTTACAAAAATTCGCAAAATTTTGCAATAACAAATGCTAGTGTACGGCTTAGGCTCGTAACAATTATCCCTTGCACGTTGAGGTAGACGAGATACTCGTGGTTCTACGCACAATTGGCTAAATCATTTCTTTTAAAAGAGTGTAGAAGTGCACCTAGGATTGCCACCAAACTAAGCGAGTTTTTAAAATGCATTTTGCACAGGAATGTCCCTTCCCGGGATTAGTTTTGTTAGTGCCAAGTGAAGTTAGAAAATCCAGGACACTGAAGCGTGGATTTTACGAAAAATGTTATATTGGCAAATACTCTATAAAATGAAAATCAGGGAATGAGAAATAATTAAAATGACATTGCTATAAATTATATTCAGACGCCTGTGATGGTACCGGCTAAAAAAATATGCTTTCCCCGTTTAAAGACTAGACATGCACAATGATTGTCAACTTCAGATTCACCATTTTTGGCTTCTTTACGATTTGGACAGTGCATGCACATTGCTTGTTTCTTATCTGGTCAGCAACCCTAAATGCACCTTTTTTCGAGACATAGTTACCAAATCAGGAAGCTAGGCATTTTCACGCGTTGTTACTGCAGATCACCGCAGCTTTCGTCAGCAAGCTTTGAATAAACCGCAAACAAATCTAAGCTGCTCAAACGGTACTTTACCGTATCGTCGCATCTTTTCTTAGAGCTCGGTCCCAACGAAGTTTCGTACAACGGGGAAGACTATTCACGTCTTTACGATGACTACCGAATACTTGTTGTGGCAGTAATGCTGTAGGGTCCAACCAGAATGCCACGCATATCCAGCGTACAAAAAAAGAGATCATTAAAAAAATACTATTAGTAACTACCCTCTGCGAGAATAGCTGAAAGACAAAATAGTATTTTTCGGTTAAAAAATAAAGGTTTTTCGGGTGGCACTGGAGGAGAGCGAGGCAATGGGCCTCGAGGGCACGGAAGATTCACTGGCCACTGGCTTCGGCCAGGCTGTTGGACCTGTGCTCAACAGGCACGTTAACAGCAGTCACGGTCAAGGCGTCCGAGGCTGACCAGCGCCGCTTTCGGCTGCGGGCAGAATGCACGGGGATTGTCCGGCTCACGATGGCTGTGGACAGCGTTGGCCGTAGGATGGCCGAGGATTCGGAGTGCCGAGTCCGACGTTGGCGGTGGGTGAGAGAAATGCACACGTCTCCAACTTGCAACTGATGGCACGAAAGAGCGAAGCGTTGCAGGGTGCGCTCCGGGAAGCAGGATGACCATCCTTGGCCGAATACGAAGAACGGGTGCTCCAGAGTTGCCTCTACGCAAACCTAGAAAAAGAGAAAAGACATCGGTGAGATGCAATGAGATGTAGAAAGCCATTTTTCACAAACTTAAACTCTGATACATAAACTCCTTTCTGAAATTTAATAAAAAATAAGAATTATGAAGTAGGGAAATTTTCAGAAGAGTTTTCATCCATTACACCCAACTGAATTTCGCGTCCGAATGCTCAACCCTGAAGGCTGATTTTCTCAACTCGGGAACTAGACACAAACGTTGCATTTCATTTTAAGGATGTCGAAGCTGTATCGTGTTTGCTTATGCTGCGACAGCTGTATCTGCTAATTAAATTAGGCAACACACACAAATATACGATCAGTTTCGCACGTACGATTGTTTACAGTGTTACCAAGTAGATTTATTGAGGAAAATGAAAATAGCCCATGTCAGAGCGATTCACCTGATGGCTCAAAATGGTTCGCCCATACTAATTAGCAAACGTCTTATCGTTATGCTGGGAAAATTGGATCGAATAAAAAAAATTCAAGGTTATCAAAAGTTGTTCTTCGATCAAATCGAACTTAATTCGGAAATAGAAATAGACTGCCGAACCAGAAAAAAATGTTGGCACCGGTTATACGCAATCGGGCCAATGACCATGGCAGATGACCGATTTTCTGACAGTTCTGAAAAGTTCAAATGCTTCCAGAACTGGACAAGGAGCCACCACCCGGTGTTTAAGGCCCGAGATTGATGGGTACCTCAACTAAAATTTGCGAAAATGATATGGGCGTTCGCTGTACGGGAGTCGAAATTAAGACTTCAAAAGGAGTCTCCAAAGCTGCTTGTCTGAAGGCTGGGTCACCATGCGGGTCATTTTAATTTGCATCAGAACTGCGGATTCAGAGACGTTGCATTATAAGTTAACTTTGTTCACATCAAAGTACATACCACTTTTTGCATGTTTTCACACAATATTTTCTGATACAAATTTCGCGTTTACATGAGCTATAACAGCGGTTCTCAAACTTTGGACTGAGACTCACCTACAATATTCAGGCAAAATTTGTACACAATACACCACAAACGATGGATTCAAGCTTGCTTTTAAAAAAAATTGTACGAGTGTAAACAATATGAAAGAGAACGTTGTATGCGAATTATTAAATATGACCAGAAATGGATTTAAAGTGTATTTTCGTGAAAGTGATTTTTAGCAATGCATTTTTAAGACATTTTTAGAAATACATGTATTAGCATTCGAGAGAACACTGTAGACAATTTAAAAAAAAAATAATAATATAATTCAATTTTAGTTGTTTTTTTTAAATTGATAATAATAATCCAATTTTAGTATGTTTTCTTAAGAAATTAAGTAGACTACACTAGAATGATTCTACTGATTCATGGCTTCCATGGATGGAAGGGGAATTCCTCAGTTTTGTTGGATTTCTCGTGAAATTAATTTTCATAAAATTTCTTTCACATTTTTTTCATTCTTCACGAAAGTTACCAATTTCCACATTTTTTAACATTGTCTCTGGGTCCCTAGGATGAAATTCAATTGAACTCAGTATCCCACTGTCTGCAAAAATGTGCCATGTGCAATTTCATTTTCGCTCCATCAGCTTATCTCAAGCATCGATTCACGGATATTCTCAGGACCACTCTGGGCAGACAGGCTGAGGTCTGCAAAACCGCATTTTAAGCTGAAGAAAAACATGAAAATTTATGGATCAGCAACAGGTACCTCGCATGTTTTACTACTTTTTTTGTGTGCCGAGAGTTAGCGACACATTAAAGGCGTCGTGATGGGCCAGGTATCGTTCTCCGCACTCCTCGGCCACCTGTTTTGACCAGAAACAGGACCAGGAGGCCCACTGACAATTTGGACCCTATAGTATACGTACTGATTTGTTTTTTTTTCTTTCACATTTGATTATGTTACTAGTTCAGGTAGCTCCTCCCGGAGGCTGCAATATTGTGGTCTTGGCCGTTGGAATTTCGCCCACAAACCCCTTCGCAGCCCCCACTTTTTACCTGCGATTTGTCTCGGCAAACAAGACACATCTTCATACCTTGATCTGACAAAAAAAAAAATTCCTCGGCCGCACACACGTAAGGAATGCCAACCCTCGGGGTGGAAATTAACAAACCAAAATGGAGGATCGGATGAAAATTGAAAACCATGAGATATAGCCCAGGCTATTTAAAAGTTAACTGTTTATAAAAGTATAGCCTACTGTATCCTGGAATCCGAAAATAGAAGCACTTATGTTCCTATAAAATCTCTGTAAAAGTGTTATTTTGTTTGTGATCCATACCCAGGAGGAGATGAGATACGTAACTACATTACTCCTGTAAAATTTTCGGCAAAAGTTAATAATAAGTCAAAGAGCAGATTTTCAATCAATGCTAAATCAACTAACAACTGGCATGGCACATTCCAGTATTGACATCCCAAAATCGTGAGTTGCACTCTCTAAAACCTCATACAGGTAATCATTCTCCATACTCCCTCATCACATTTTCGTGATTCTCGGACACACAGTGTGGAGGACATTTTTTTTACAAATTTAAGTCACAAACAGTCTGTTTTCTTTTAAAACAGCAACGATAAAGCGATCTCATCATCATTAGACCAACACTCCCCTCCATCCTTATTTCCGATATCATTTGGTTCATCCCCCAGATGATGACATAATACTTGAACGTCCCCAAATGATAACAATCATTGCCTAGAAATATACATGTATCTGCAAAATTGAGTTACAAATTTACAAATCATTAATGATGGATTTTAACCTAAATTTTATAAAACAGCAATGTTAACATCATCATTTGGTTGGCCCTCCACCCCAAGATGTTGACATAATATTTGAGCGCTCCTAAATGATGACATAAGGCCTGCTCATTGCCGTGAATATATCGAATATGAGCGAATTAAAAAATAATAAGAAGGAAACGTTTTCAGAAACAATGAATTATATGGTCTAGACCTGGCCTATTTAAAAACAGCAATAACGAAAGTAATACAGTAGGCTAACTAAAGGCACATTGTGAAATGGAAAAAAACAACGCATTAGCCATAGGCCTCGATCGGCGAAATTTTGTGCCAAACTACATCGCAAATTATGAATTTTATGATTTTAACCCAAACCTGCATAAAATAAAAACCAACGATGTCTCATACTTTGGCCAACCCCCTCCCCCATCCGTAACCATGCACAGCGGTTTTACTCCGACCCCAGATGATGACGTACTATTTGAACGCTTCCTATTTATGCCCCGGTATGCGTACTTTTTTAGATTCCAGCGCCATCTAACGAGCAATCCTCGCAACGTTTTGTGCTGAATTTATTAAATTCTGGCAACACACGCTATAAAACACAAACACCATCCAAAAAAACAACAACACAAATCTGGGGCCAAATGTTGGACTTTCACAACGTTGCGTCTTTCTCGGGTTGCGTTTTTCAATTGGCCAGTCACGCCCACTGCTGCAAAATCACAACACCGGTGGGCGTGCCTAATTTTGAAACACAGAATGCAACTTGAGAAAAACTCAACGTTGTGAAAGTCCAAAGCTTGGCCCCTGGATGTGCCCCATTCCTGACCCGCACTGACTACTAAGCATCAGGTATCAGCTGGTTTTCCACCTGCCGTAAAACGAGTAGGGCCCCTAGTGAATGGAGATGGTAGAGGGCGCTGCGGGCGTTTGGGGCCGCAGGAATGCACCAGACGCGAGGGGGAGCTGGAGGGGGCTACCGGGACGAGGGTGAAAAA
>JAQGAF010001893.1:0-26705 GCA_034687865.1 Kryphioiulus occultus
GGAACTTTGAACAACTTTGAATTAAGTGGGTCATTTAAAACAGGGCGGTTAGCCCCTTTTAGTCATGGTGGCGAATCTCACACCATCTGTTTCAAGTTAGCCATGAAGGCATCAAGTTTGGGGCTGTTGGGAAATTCTTATTTAGCATAGGGCACTCACTCAAAACTCAAAAGAGCGGGGCCCTCAAAAGCGCGGGGCCCGTAGCAAATGCTACATTTGCTAATAGGCTAATCCGGCCCTGGCGGTCACTAGGGCGTACTATGACTCACATTTCTCTGCATTTCTTCACTTATTTTCGCTGGGAGGGGACTGGGAAACCGGTTTAAACCAGGATTTTTTTCTTTGTTCCTTACCTGGCTACCATAAATACAGTATAAAAATACCCGTATCAATGCGTATCAGCATTTTTTGTTGAATTTTCAGCTGATAAATGACAAAATGACAGCCTACATTTTAAGCCAAGTATTTGTCGGTGGAAACGAAGCAAAAACGTAAAAGGGCGGAGCACGACTGCGTGTTTAGTAAATTTGCAAACAATAACATACTGACAAATTTATGACACAGATAAAAAAACCACGACGAAAGCTTAGCCACATAACCCCAGTGGACCACCAATGGACATCTACTCCAATGGTTTGAACCGAATAGCCCAACGGACACGAAAGTGAACGGCAATCAATAAACGGTGTTAACGACCCGTAAATTATAGATTTATGGCGCAACGAACGCGTGCTTAACGATTTGTATAATGCATTAGCCGTACGCCTTATCATTCAAAATTAATTTGTGAAAAAATGGGACAAAGCCGGTTGGAGATAATTCTGCTAAAATAATGCGAGAAACAATATAAGACGTGTACTCACTTGGACGAAATCTTATCGTCGTTGCCGATACCGATGGTGTAGTTTGTGGTAGTCATGATTAGGATGAAAAATCTTCGAGAAAAAACAATCAGGAGAGAACAACAGCAACGATCAGCAAACGGACACGAAATGCGTAAACAGTGAACGAATTCTCAGAAGAATGAAGATGGCGCCAGTCCGCGCGTTCTACAACGCCAGGGGGCGCCACCGCGCTGGAATCCGCGTCACGTGACGACCCGATGACCTCAGCTCGACCCGCCCATTTTTGTATTCCATTTGTGAGCAGCAATTTGGCAACGCTAATGATACAGCCTTATAGGCAATGGCTAATTATTGGTACTAATTTTGCTAATTAAATTTATTTATCAAAAAAAAAATGAAAGTTAGAATTTAATAAAGGGAATTGGGCTTGCAAATATACAGTTTTATCTTGCAATATACTTTTCTAATTAGTTTAAAACTAGGTAAAAACTTTTTAAAACTGGGTAAAAACCAGTGCCGTACCCAAGGAGGGGCTGAGGGAGCTGCAGCCCCTCCCGAAATTTTCACTTTTTCTTAGTAATTTTCTCTACACAAAAAAAAATTCCGAAATTTTTTCATAGGAGATGAGGTTCAGCACCCCCCGAATTTATTGGAAATTTATTGGAATTTTATTGGAAAAATATATTTTGAAAACGACATTTCTGTTGGTCAGATTACGCCTGCTTGTATCATGAATTCTTTACCATTTTAATTTCAAACTAATTTAGTATAATGTATATTAATGTTATTAATATGGATTCTTTTCAATTTTAATGTAGAGGTAACAGTTTAAAGTCACACAAAAATTGTTTTGAAAACTAAATTAGTCACGGACATTTGTAAAATGAATTCCTTTCTATTTTAATTTAGTTTATAGATTCTTTTCCATTTTTATGAAGGCCAACGAGTATGTGAAAAACTGAACACAAACTAATTTAATTTCTGAAATTGTTGCCTTTAACCCTTTTATTTATTTTTTAAATTGCTAATACTTATATAGGTCCATACTTATAAAAGAATACATCTTGAAGTTTTCTAATATTTTTTACAAGACAAGAAACCAACTGAAAACCTACCTGTTTGCAATGTTTTACAACTTTTTAGCAGTGTAACAAGCCCTATAATTTTAAAAACCTGAAAAATGTGTAAACACATGCTGTGGCTAGCTATCAACTAGCAATAAAAGCTATTTTTTGATAAATGGCCTGTTATTGTTCAAAAGATTCAGCTAAATATTTCATTCTTCAAAACTTTTTCGTTGGCCTACACCAACCAGCTGCCAGCTGTGCAACCAGCCTTAATTTATTTCGAAATGAGCAGTTTTCGGGGAAAAAACACTAGCATTTATCATATAGAAAATTTCAAAAAAATGCTTACATCCAGTAAGTAGCAAAAGTCAACAGATGCTCCTTTCAGATTTCTTCTGCAAAGTTCGATATTCTCGCCTCACTTCAACCTACACACGCGTGAATAAATGAATTTTGTTATCGCCAAAAAATACTTCACAATTTTTTTTTTCAAAAAAAAAACAACAACAACAAAAATTAGCTGTCATGGTCAGTTTGCCATGCAGGAAAGCGCTTACCAAAGTCCCACAAGCCCGACCGAATCGTTGATGGGCTCTCGCTGACCACTATCGACACGTGCGGTTGGGGGGCTGTACACATTACCGTGGTTCGTACTTTCATAATTGGCGAAAAAAACCTGATTTTTTGGCGAAATTTGTCGGGGAGCGAACCTCAAATGTTGATTGGCTGCCAGCTTCGTACAAACCCATTGCGGTGCAGTGTTGCTGTGCCGTAGCTATTGACGGTGGCGTCTTCGGACTTTCGTGGAATTTTCGTCGCTTGACCAGTGTCCAGCGAGCATGTCGGAGCCGCGGACATCGGCGTCCGTTTACATGGAAAAAACAGAAAACGTCAAATGGTGAAACGCAAGCGAATCCCTAGCGTTCCAGGCTGCGAAGAGAAGAACGTTTACACGAATGGGTATTGTATGGTCGCCATTTTGGTTCCCAATTTCGGCCCTTTTACCGTCCATATTCGGACCTGGTCCATTCCCGGGACCGCGAAACGAGTCCCTGATTGACGCCCTGGCTGCTGGGTCACATAATTTCAAAAAATTACATTGTTTCGACGGAAAACCTGCTTATGTTGACTGCGTATTGCTGTCCCTGCCATGGGGTTCTGGGACGGGCAGCCATGTTTTCCCTGCCTTCAGCACGTTGTTTTCAAAGCTGAATATTGTTGTCGTGATGTGAAATTGGGTCTTAAAAGCCCGAGAAAACCTGCTGACAGTGTCATCTGCTTGTTTCGCAGCTTGACATGGACGGAGACGGGAGATTACGTGGGCAGCCCAGATGTGGATACGACCAGTCAGCAGCAACAACATCATCAAGAAGATGAAATAGCAATTCAGATAGGGGAGGATGTTGTACCATCAACAGCAACCACAACAGTAGCAGTAGGTGGTATACGGCCGAATGTCCGGCAAGCCAAAGCGTCGAACTGTTCGGCTGCCGTCGAGCCGCAAGTGATTTCGCCCAAGGATGGGGTGCCGGAAGACCCCTCCCGGAAACCGCTACCCAGCATCACCGGACCCACTCTGAGGAGCAGTGCGAGGGTCCAGAAAAGGCCCGGAAGGGACACCAGCCCCACGGTGACCAGCAAGCCGGCCAAGAAAAATGGCACAGGTAAATGACGATATGCGAGGTGTGCGTGTGCTTAGTGGATCTTACACAGTCAGTATTGTTGTCGACAGTCGGTTGTCCAAATATTCTGGTAATCTTCAATAATCACTATTCAATATCAATCTGTCGGTATTGCGGACCCTACACAGTCAGCATTACTTACTGTCAGTATCTCGATGTTGATCAAATATTCTAATTTTAAGGAATCTTTATTCAAAATCAATCCACCGGTATTGTTTACTCTACACGATCAGCAATCAGAGTAGAACATCAATCTATCCTTGTATCACTTTCACGATATTTCACGATATTTGTCCAAATATTCTAGTAATCTTCAGTAATCAGTATTCAACACCAATCCGCCAGTATTGCGGACTCTACACTGTCAGTGTACCTTACTGTCATTATCTCTGTGTTGATCAAATTTTCTGATTATGTTAAGTAGGCTAATCAGTATTCATAATCTATCCACCAGAAATACTTTCCGTATTTCTTGAAATTGACAGTATTACTAGCTACATAGGGTCCCCATTTCTCCATCAGCATTAATGTCCTCATTTGTTGATTTGGATGTTCCTATTGGTCGTGTAGGGCTCTGCTTATGTGATCAGTAACACACTCAGTATTTGTTCAAATTGACAGTATTTTCCCAGTAAGGTCCATACAAGAGAGGTTTTTGACCCTACTGTCTCCAGTCACCAGTACTTAGTGATGACGAAAACTTCAGATTAAATATCTTTGCACTTCAGAAAGTTGAAAATATTTATAGCAATATTACATTAGAAAGATATGAAAGGCCGATATAAATCCACGCCCTGTTCTGAGTTTAGAACCGTGTTTACAACCGTAATCTGATAGGTTTTCTCCTTTCGCAGTTTCCACCAAACCAGGAACCTCAACCGAGCAAGGAAAAGTCAGACGAGCATGGGAGCAATGGAGCGTTGAAGACAAGAACACCTTCTTCGAAGCTCTGTGCGAGGTAAATGGCAACCTGGTTGTTGAAGTGGTTTCAAATTATGTCCAGCAAAGAATACTTTGACTGATAATCGAGTTTCGCAGTTTGGAAAAGACTTCGAAAACATCCAGAACTACATCGTGCTGAAAAACAGGAAAAAGGGCCACCCTCCTCTGGTGATCAAAAACAAGGATCAGGTGCGGCATTTCTACTATCGCACCTGGCACAAAATATCGAAGCACTTGGACATCTCCGATGGTGGGATTTGATTGCTTTTTTAAATGATCATCAGGTTTTCTGTTTTCACGTTTTTGAAAACTGATGGGACTTGTTCGTGTTTTCAGACATCAAAAAGCAAGCGCAAGAACTTTATGGACTGATCAATTTCGGGGAGTTGCGAAAGAAAATCGGAGGAAGTGCGTTTCATCCATTGCTATTGCCAATTCTGTGTTTGCAGATAATCAAAAATGTTAAAATGCTGATGTTGTTTGTTTTACGTTTCAGGGTTGGATGAGAAGAACGGACAAAAACTCAATGAGCTCGTGCACAAGGGGTTTGTAGTTCTTACGAACCTAAATGTTTTGGTTATTGCGCTGGTATTTTAAGCCTAGTTCAGATTTGAAAAAAACGATTTGAGAAAAAAAAAACTTTCCCATCGATAGAGCCACGACGATCCGCTGCAAAGGCAAGAATTTGAGGATCAAAACTCCGATTTGTCGTGCGTTGAAGCGACTGAATGACGTTGATGGTAACTATTGTTCAGTCAATATGGCTGAATCAAACCTACTCGACTGCAGCTAGTTTTACGATTGATTGTGGACGATTTTCTCGACAGACCCGAAGGACTACGAAAACTCAAAACTACCAGCACGAATCTGCGTCGAGCTAAGGCCGCGAAGCAATCGGGCTTGGTCGCACGTTCAGAGCACAGCCCAAAACCCGCGGGTGCGATTAATGGTCAGCTTGCAACGGCGCTTGGCATCGATCATCACTTTTCTGCAACAGAGGTGGAAGGCTCCGATGCTGAAGCAGGTTCGTATATTTCGTCACGATTGCTGAACCTGCTTTTGAACGTGTGATGTTACGGGCAAAACAAATCAGCTGATATTCGTGCTCTGTCTTAGGACACTGATTGCTTGGGAGTATCATTGTAATTGCAAATGTGAACGTTTGATTTTCAACGTTAATTTTCCATCCACAGAAGGATGAAATACTGAAGCTGTGTTTGGAGTCCGAAGATCTCTCGGAGAAGCCGGATTTGCCGGTGGCGGAAGAGAGCGAGGCGGTTCTCAGGCTTCTGCCGCGCAAGTGCGACCGCATCAGCCTGGTGTCTGTGAACGCGAGCACCGAGATTTCCAGCGCCAGTGTCAGCTTACAGAACTACCGGCGCAAGGTGCAGTGCTTGGGCGACTTCGCCGAAAGCGCGGGGATACCGTGCATCAAGAAGAGCACGAAGGCCGGCAAAGGAAAACCAGGCGCGGGGGTGGAAGAACCAAAGAAGCTTACCAGCGATGAGAAACATCCCAGTCCCAACGTCAAACCTAACCACAAGCATGCCGCGGAAATGCTTACTAGTCAGCAACGGAACCTCGATGTTGTTTCGGATTCTGGGGAGCCGCAGCAACCGGAATTTCCAGTCAGTTCCAGCGTTCTCAGACCTGCCGAGGAAAGCAACTCCGTGCCTGCGCACGAGCTCACTCTGCGGCAGCTTCTGGCGCTGGAAACCGCCGCAAATCCAGTGCCACAGACGGACGCGGTGTGTTTTCCCCACGCGCCGAACTTCCTGAACGAGGTTCAGCCTGTGGCCGAGGAGATCAAGGACTGCGTTGAATTGAATGTAGATAAAACCTGTGATAAAAACGATTCGGTTGCCGCACCCGTCGAAGCGCCGTCCATGGATGCGGCGGAGCAAGAGGAGATTGCCAGGGTGGAGCTTAAGGAGCGAGCCGAACGACTGGAGAAGATAAAGCGAGGATGGATCATCAAGGATTGCAGCTCAGTGACAGTGGGAGAAGTTTATCTAATGGTTAGGAAGCTTAGTTACATTTTTCTAAAACCTGATGTTATTTGTTGCGATTCAATAAAAGAGTCAAGTCTAAACGTTTCTCCATGTCGTCTTCACCACTTTTAAAGATCGTCAGTAGGCTACCTGTAGGAGGACGTTCAAGTGTTCAAGTATTATGTCATCATCTTAGGCGGTGATAGTACAGTTGAACCTGTCCAAACTAATTTCTTCTCCGTACTAATAGCAGGCGCCGGCAATGAAAGGGTATCCATGTTGAATGTAATTAACTTCCGTAAACCTGAAATTAAATAATTTTAGTAGTGGTTCCACAACTCTACATTTTGGAATGCAAAAAATTTGGCGAAATATCAAAATGAATTTGCAGGGACGCCATGTTTATAGCTAATAAAAGTAGTTTAGAATAGGCCAATCCTGCCCCAACCTCTAAAAATAATAACCCCTCTAAACTAATATTTAGCACTAGCAAAGAGGGCATTAGTTTATACAGGTTCTACTCTGTCACGATTGTGTGATGACGTAATACTTGAAATTCAATGTAATGACTACGGCGAAAAGAATGCTGAATTCCTCATTGTGGTTTTCGTGGTTTGCCACAGTGCCTGGGATATTTCCCCGGAAAATCAATCATGACAGTACTGACAGTACATGATATGCCATTTCCCTATTTTCGGTGTTAATTCGTACTTATGTATTTAATCACTGATGCAGACTGAGGGTTAATTAGTAGAATAGAACAGAAATGGTCTCTGTAAAAGTTCTGACTTGCTTCATTGCTTGCCAACTGTCCATTGATTTTTTTCTGAAATCGGGAACTATGCAATCTTTTTCAGTTGGGACATCCGAGCCGGCTCATTCTCGAGTACGAGTGGGAGTTTCCCGAGTCCAAACCGCCCTCATCGCCACTTTTGGATTCCCCACCTGCATTGTCAACGAACTCATCGGTTCAACAACTCACGGCCATCTTGGGTAAACTGCTTCACACTGCTTCGTCAACGTTTTCTGATCTCAGCAAAGCGAAGCAGGACCGACAAGTGAGTCTACTGTGCCTTTGCCTGCTAAATGGTTCGAGAAGTTTGCTCCGGCCTAAAAAATAATTATTAAAAAATGGTTACATTTCAGGGGATGCAGTTGTTTCAGCCGTGCCGCTGCGGCCACCATTGCTGTTCGGCAGCGACAGCCTCCAAATCCGTGCTTCCAAAGAGCGCAAACACAGTGAGGAGCCCTTCGGGTGTCCGCAATGTCAAATCTTTAAAAGTTGCTCTTACCAAGGCGGTCAGCGCGAGTGAAGCCGCCGTTACTAGCGCCAACACGTTGGCAACGGTTCCGGGCAGCACGAACATTGGCACCGATGTATTCCGAAAACCCACTTTGACTCCAGTCCCGAGCCACGCCGCAGTCTCCAAATTCTTGACGGCATCTTCCCAATCCGAGAAGTTGATACCGTGTGATAAAGCTTTAAAGGAGCAGTTGGACGTAAGTTTTTTTGGTGCTGGTTTTTAGGCAATGCATTCACTAAAACTGAGCGAACAGTTTTACATGGTGGTTAATAACATGGAAAACCTGGAAAACTCAGGAAATTTGCATTGGAACTGGGAATTTTACATTTTGCATTCATGGTGGCTATTTGTTAAGAAAAAACCTCAAGGTTGCAATATTGGTGATCTATTTTTTAAAAAAATTATTCCCTTCTAAATTAATATTTCTGAAAAAAAATATTAAAGGAAATTCTCTACGGCAGCATTTGCTCAATTGTTTCTATTATTACAATTTTTAAAGAAATCCATCATTCGTGACAATTTTTAAAGAAATCCATCATTCGTGACAATTTTTTCGAAAATGTTCGCCTAAGGCGTTTTCTGTTCTCCGTTAATATTTCTGAATCAAGTTTTTATAGAAATGTATGTAAAATTCAACATTTGAGATGTTGAGCTTCTGAAAATTTCGTCAATGACATTGCTATATTATTGATATCAATAAACACGCTTTTGAATATAAATGTGGGATGCACCTGAAAAACTGAGAATGACCCTGGAAAACTCGGGGAATTTCGTTTTCAAAAATTAGTACACACCCTGTTTTAGTGAATGTGTTTTTGCCAATTTGCCAGTTTCATAGCAAGAATTTTTCACTTTTTCCACTGAATATTTTCTACTGAGAAACATTTCGCTTCATTTACTAATCGGGGTTTTTGGACTGCAGAAATACACGCAGGACAAGAAGGCCAAGGGACGCATGAAAAAACCTGTTTTCGTTCAAGTAAGAAATTTGAAAGGACTTGCTTGTGATTCATCGTACCTTATGATCACGATACCTTGCTGATTGTATGGTACCAAGTTCAACTATGTCACATCTGTTGTTTTTCATACTTATGTTCAGAGGGAACTGCCGTTGCTGCCAAAGGCTGGACCCACCCATTCGATGATGACGTTGCGCATCGTCCCGAACTCCACACAGCTCGCAGGATCGTTCATGCCGCTGTTGCACACCTCGGCCCTCCCGCCCTTGGGCAGTGCTGGTCTACGACAGTCGACAGCGATGCACGCCAAGATGGTTAGATTGTCGGCGACATCAGGCATATCAAGTAGCGGTCAGTTGTGTTTTCGGTCGATGAAGTTAATTTGTTCAGATTTCTGTACAATCCTTTTGGGGACCCTGTTCAACTAAAAATTTAAATGAAGCACGAGTTAACGATTGAATTTGTTGACCAATCATCCTGATCTCTTAAATCAACAATTTCAGTGCCAACTCTCGTAACGACCCATTTGGGAGGCATGACCACGACCGGTCCCATCATGACGACAGCAGGGCTCGCCATGCCTAAAATTGCGGTAGCGACGCCGATCCATGTGGCTGGAAATCCGCCTATAACGGCCGGTGCTGGCTGCACCCTCATTCTCAACAGCGGCAGTCCGATAGCGGCGCTGCACCCGAAAGCCCCGACGTTAGCATCTCCGTGTACGACCGCCGCATTGGACCTCATGTCCACGATGGCCGAAGCCCTGGTCACTTCCTCCAACACGAGTCTCGGCACGAATGTCGGTTCCGGAGATTTGACGCACCTCACTTACAGCCTTCCGAAGTATCCCAACTTGTCCATGAGGGTTCTCCAGGTCTGTATTGATGTCATGATTTCATTGGGGCAAGTTATTACGATGAGGTTATCGCTAACGTGCATTTTATTCTTTGTTTTTAGCAAGAAGGCACGATTGCGACGAACGTATCTCAGCAGCCTCACCTCGGCACATCGGTCGTGCAAGATTCCACTTCGTCGTTGCCGTCAACGTCAGCGGCAGCCCCGAAGCAAATGGTTCCCGAAATATCCATCGCGGAGGCGAGCTTGGCGGCGAAGTTATCGGTCTCACCTCCGAGCATCTCTGCCATATTGGGCATTTCACTTCCAGGGCCTGATGGTAAGCCTTACAGAATTCTTGATGCATCTTCGACAAACTTACTCGAGTCGCTTAGCTTTTCTTTCTCGCACGTGCCACATTAGGAGCCGAGAGTGCCAATCTCGTTTCGGACGTTTCTACGGACAAACTGCTCGACCTGCCCATCGGAAATTCCAACTCCGGTTTCAGCGGTACAACGTATTTTAATCTGAAAATTTATGCAAACAGTTTTACTTCAAAGACTACAAGCTTTGCATATTTTTATGAACTCGTAATAGGCTTAATAAATATGGCGACCACCAACAAACTCATCAGCGACGATGAAGCAGGTTCGTTACCGACTCCCTTGATTTCCAACGACGTCGGAATGGGAGCCCGTCCATCTTCTCCGGTCAACAGTCCCACCAACTCGCTTTTCAAGATCTCATCACCTGGAATGGACAGCCATTGGTTTAACGGAGATGTGAGTTGACGCAACAGCAATTTTCTGGCACATGTTGATTTTGTGAGAATTTTTAACTGACGTTTTCGGCCTTTCGAATGTGCGATTTCAGGTATCAGATTTCTCTCTGAGCAACTTCTTAAGTCATCTGGAATCTCCGGCCAAAGTCAACGCACCAGTTCCATCTGCTATCAACCAAACTGAGAACACGTCTGACGTAAGCAACATTAATTCCGAGATAAAGTTTTGGTGAGATCGAGGAAATCAACCGAGGCTTCATGGCTTTTTAATTTCAGATGGATCCCAACTTCCACTGCGTAATGAACGAGAACTGCATCGATTACATCTCCAAATTCGAGGATTTTGCTGCCCAGATGACCACGGGGGATTCGCAGTCGTCGAAGAAAAACATGTAGCCGCAGTCAATCTGAAAAGACAGGTTTTATCGCTTAGGAGATGTGAAAACGCCCATGACACCACATAGCCTCAATCCAAATACGCATAACCTATGCACATCGAGTCCAGTTTTAAACGTTTTGATAAAAGAGGAGGAAATAAGGAGATTGCAAGCATTCCTACAAACGAATCAGCCTTGTACAGTTACCGAAAAAATCTATGAATCTGCTTGTTTTATGAGAAAAACAATGTCAATAATGGAAGCCTCTGATGATTATAGGACCCTCGAACCTTATTGGCTAAAGCTTTTGTTATTTTTCTAAAAAAATAAAAATAGTTCCCATTATCGCTGAATTGTACTCGAGATATAATAGGATGACACGTTTCTCACAAAATGAACCTATCGTGATAATAGACCACGTATAAGTTCGTGGATAAAAATTGTCTCAATTTCATAATTTAGTGAGTTTTTCCACAAAAAATTACGATTCAAACTAACATTTCACATGAAAAGCTGGTATCGAATCATGTTTTTATCGAATCATGAGTTTGCATTCCATTGGTTTATTGTGCGAGATACGTACATGTATAAGTGAAATTTTGTCAACTCGAAAATGCCCTTAGATGGTGCCGCTAGCGTCCATAAAGGTTAAGTTTCGGGGTAGAGTCACAATATAGTAGCGAGTAGTAAACTGATTTGAGGGCTAACCTTCAGTGCCATCTTTGAATGTGCTGAATAAGCTAAAAAAAAGTTGTCCTCCATCAAGATGGCGCCTTTTGAGCTGTACATACAGGAATCTAATGCATAAAATTACAGTTTTGAATCTGTCTACTTATTGCACATGTACATAATTATAAACTGTACAGTGTACATGCCATATAGATATCCACTTATTTTTCAAACCACAAATTATTACTTCATACACTTAATATGTTGTAACACAGATGGCGCCACCGAGCTATCTACACAAATGTAATTAGCACACCTCTGAACTACTGGTGGCGCCATCCGATTACAGTTTTGTACTGTCCGTGCTTACTCTTAAGGCATACACACCCTGTTCCATTCTCACCACAGAACCGCGATGTCAAACGTTTCTCCGAAATCCCCACCGATGAAATAAATTGTTGACATTTGTATGGAGAAGAATAAATAAAACATTTGTACATTTTTTTCTCATTTCTTCGTACTTTCTCACTTTAGTGAAATCATTTAGAAATTATGTTTATGGATTAGTTAATTGCTTAGAGCTATTTGGCTCAGCCTAAATGGGGTACTAGAAGTCCACTTTAATCACCTGACATATTTCTCGGCTGTATTTCTCACCACATTATGGGTGAACCAGCTGATAATTCAAGCTTGTGTCCAGAGGGCCTGACACGTGGCAGAATTAGCAGAAGTTGACCCAAAATATTGCGAGACATCGACCACATTTTAAACCTGGTTACATGTTCAATCGCTGCTTGTTTCACTTTCATGTTCTAGTTCACTAGGTGTAATCAAGAGCAAACCGACTTGTCTCAACAGTAAAAAAAAAACTTAATTCATTATCGGGTCAGTCCGTGAAAAAATTCAAAAAACCTTACAAATCATGGTTAGAATTTTTAAACATTTAATTCATTGGCACTCCGTCGATGCTAGCATAAAATTACATAAGAAGAATTTTTTTTCTATAAACTGTCCGGTGTGGACATGAATTTAGGATGAATATGTGGGTTTTATTTGTGGATAAATCCCAATTAGATTTAACATATCAAAGGTTTTGAAATTGGCTACAATTCTGTAGATATCATAGCTTAGAACTTTACAGTTTACTATATAAAATCGTATGCTATTAGGTCATTCTATATTGATAAAAATATTTTTAACGTTTTTCACGTGAGGGTATCAAACACGAATACAGGAAATTTTGATCATGTTATTGATTTATGAAAATTTAGTTTTGCAGCTTCCTTTTACATTCAGAAATTAAATAAAGCTTGTTTGTACGCATGGCAACTTCATATCAGTAGGTTTTCCAAATACAGGTATTTAACATTTTAAAATTCACAAATGTATTAATACATGTATTCGAAA
This sequence comes from Kryphioiulus occultus, assembly GCA_034687865.1. Taxonomy (NCBI): domain Eukaryota; kingdom Metazoa; phylum Arthropoda; class Diplopoda; order Julida; family Julidae; genus Kryphioiulus; species Kryphioiulus occultus. The sequence goes on from JAQGAF010001893.1 coordinate 12,859, forward strand.
AGTTATGTTTTCAGAAACTTTAAATAAACGAAAACCTAAATTTATAAAGGTATGCAATCTTGCCCTACGAACGAAAATTTAATATTACCCTCACTTTCAAGTTTTGTTTTAGGGCTGATAATGAACTTAAATTCTACATGAAATTAGGACAATAAGTTATTTCAAATTATTTTCTCAGAAGGACCAAACTTATCAGGTTTCCTTTAGCATACAGGTGTATATGTATAATTTTGTACACTACTTGTACTGTGCTGCAATTAAAGGTTGTTTAAATACCAACATAGTGAAAATTTCTAGAAAAAAATACATCACATTAAATTTCATACAAGGAGTATTGCTTGGAATACAAATTAATCCACGTCATATGAGAATGAAAAAATTAAGCCAGGAAGAATTGTCAAGGACAATTATATAAAACGAAAACGTAGATATATATTTTTTCAAAATATACCAAAATTACACAGGAAGACTTCCGAGTTAATGCAACCAGTGACAGATTGACAGGTACCTCAAATTCAATTATTGCCCTCAGTTACTTACAGAGAAATTCAAATAAATTACAGAGGAATTCTATAAGCACAACGATTTTGCAGAAAAATTTTAAAATACCCTAAAATAATTCAGTATTTTCACATGATTTTTGCATCATGTGACACAAACTGAAGCGTGAAATCACAAAAAAATTGTTGTCCCCAGGTTGTTCCTTGAAGATTTTTCGCTTTTCATTTGCACTTCAGGCATTGGAAAAGTTGGTAATGTTTTGGAAGAATGTAAAATGTTGGCTCCTGAATTAACAATTAAGTTTATCATTTTGAAGGCTTACACAGCAAAAACAAAATGTGAAAAAGTTTGTTTTTTAAGGCTGAGTTAGCAATTGCTCATTCCATCTTAAACATGCGATCTTAAGATTGGTCTCAAGGACATAAGTTAGCTCACAAACTCACACAAAACTGACTGGAAATTTCTTCAAAATTTTTCTATAATATTCATTAATTATTATTAATTCTGTGATTAATTCTGTATTATTAATTCAGTAATTATTCATAATTCGTCCAAACTCCCAACCATTTCCCAACACGTTATAATTCCAACCAATTTATATTCCTCTCAAGTTCTTGCATGATTTTTAATTTTTGTTTAACATTTTGTTTAAAAAGTGTGCTAACATCGATACTTTCTGCATAAATATTTTTTAACACTTCTACATGTATAACAGTGAATACTTTATATTCGATGGTTGGACATCCGCCAAGAGACCTAATTTTCATGTATGAAGGTGACCTTCTCTTAATTTTCCTATCAACTTTTTATTTGGACTGTTTAATATCGAGCACATCGTCACGTCAGATTTGGAAGCCGTCCTGCATTTTTATCATTTTAAATACATTACATCGAATAACCGGCTCATTAACATTCGGGACAACGCCTGCTAATAACCGAGAACGGCTTCATTTTATTTTTCGCAACCAACAAGCTAGGAAAAGTTTTAGCAAATCCACAAATAAATGCGCAACACGCGTGTTTACCTAAAACTTCTCACTTTATATTGAGGAAAACGTCTTCCATTTCTTATTTGGATAAATTATATTCGATATGAGGAAGTTAAAAAATTGAAAAATAAAATTGGGAGGAAAAAACAATAAGTACAAAAAAGACACAAAGGTTAAATGGAGAAAGGACTTTAGGAAGTTTAAATACATGTATACATGTCGACAAACAACAACTTTAATATAAAAAAATTGGGATGTAAAAAGTATTAAAAATGGTTTTAGGGAAACCATGAAATTTAAAAATGAATTTTTTTTTTATTAAGGATATTGTTTTCATTTTTGATTAGGGAAAGGCTCTTATTTTGGAGTATGGAAGCATAGGGGTGCCATTTAGTAAAATCGGATTTTCGTATAAATATTGAAATATTCCTAAAATAACGAAAAACAACATTCTTTGAAATTAGAAAGCGTTGTCCGGAATGTTAATGAGGCTAACAGACGGGAAAAAAAAGTTGACAGTAAAATTAAAAAGTCACCTTCATACATGAAATTTTTTCGTAAAAATACATTCGTAAGAAAACCTATAGTTTGACCACAACACCCACGATTCAGAAATTTTGAAAAAATAAGGAAAAACTACAGGGTATACCAAAAAATTCTTTCAGTGAAATTTTGACACTATCAGAAAGTTTCAAATTATTTCAGATAATTTTGTCAGAATATTTCAGCAGAAGACGAATAAAATTTTGTAAAAGATTGCTAGCAATATTTCAAATCACCAGGAAAAGAAAGGGGGTAAGCAAAAATCGAAGTGGAAATATCTTTGAAAAAATAATTTTCCTAAAAAAATATTTTTTAAATGAAGTCTGGGTTTCCAAAGTGGGTGGCCTATTCCAAAAATTTGGTGACGTTTTGCTACAAATCTTATCAGAAAATTTATCATTTTGATGATGAGCAGAAAATCATATTTTTGATGATCAAAATTTAGTAAAATTGCCAGCTATGTTTCAAATCACCAGAAAACGCAACGAGATATTAACGTAAAAACTGAAAAGGATATTTTTTGGAAAAAAAAAGAGTTTTCGTAAAACAAATATTCTTGGAAGTCAGTTTTTAAAGAAAGTCTTCGTTTCTAAATAAATACGAATGAAAATCTACAGCTAAATCACAAAAACAATACTTTAGAAATTTTGCGAAATATCTTACTTTAAAATTTAGCAGAAGTTGGTCAAAATTTCCTAAAAATCACCTGACAAGGCAACGAGGTAAGTAAAAACTGAAAAGGTAAAATTTTTCAAGAAATGAATTTTCGTAAAACAAATATTCTCGGAAGTCAGTTTTTAAAGAAAGTCTACGTTTCCAAAAAGAAAACGAAAGAAAACCTATAGTTTGAACACAAAAGCAATAATTCAGATATTTTTCGAAACTAACGAAAATTCTTTCAATGACAGACACATTTTATCCGAAAACTTAGCAGCAGATGATCAAAATTGTGTACACATTTCTAGTAATTTTTCAAATCACTCGAAAACCGTTTACTTACCAGCGGTCAAAATTACGATACAAATCTAATCGAAAAATATATTGATCTATCGCTATTAAAATTGTAAATCATCCATTTTGGACTTGAGGCTCATGCCCCAAGCAAGGTTCATATTGGAATGAGCCCAACTAGTCTATATACAAATCACTAAACGAAAACAATCGCACACAAAAAAAAAATAAAAAACTAAATAAAAATACCCAACTGGTTTTAGTATACCTATAGGCAATGGGGCGGGCAGAGTGATTGAATATTCACGTCATGCTATGGAGAACCAATGTTAAGCGCCCATGGGTTTTCCCACAATAATGTCAAACTGTAATAAAAAAATCACCTTCAATTTCTCAAAGATTCGAAGAGGGAAACCAGGTCCAGTATTTGGTGAGGGAACTTGCTACTGACCAGCAGTGCCAGGAGAACAAGTCTCGTCATAGTCTACATCCTTGGGATACAGGTAAAGCCATAAACTTGTTTACTGATGCATTTATTCTGACAGAATAAGAAAATTCCTTCGGTTAAATCTTAGTGAAACAGTAAATTTTCAACGAAAAATTCATTGTTTCAACATTTTTTTCTGCATTTGGTCCAACACGCACCTATGCCCACCATGCAAAAAATTGAGGAGCATACTTTAAACACTTTCACAACTCATAAATGTATTTATCAGCATGTATAGGATAAATTCCTCCTTTTATTTCTGGGAAAAAAAATAAAGTTATCAAAAATTGAAAATGGAAGCATTGGCAAACTAGTTTTTACTTGAAATGGTATTTTCTAACGAATTCAACTCTATGGATTTTGCCAAACTTTATTTATGTTTTTATAAATAATCGGTGGAATTTATACACTTAAATACAGTATTAGCGGTTATAGGGCAAATAATTTTTCAAACTTGAAAAATTAATTATACAATCTTCAGTGGTCTAAATTGAAACAAATTTTGAAAAAGTCGAGAATTTTTGGCGCACGTTATATCCCAACTGCCTAAACGTTTTCCTTTAATTACCCAAAAACGCTTATCAGCAAGACCCTTTTATAAATACCCAATTCAGGTAAAATGCTTACTTTCTGATCAGCAAAAATTATTTAATTTAATAATTAATACTTGATAAGACTTGTACGGCAATATTGGTACACACCGACTGATCACTTTCTGTAGAATATACTTTTCCTGCACTTTTACTGTCAATTTAAAAGTGCATGGCAATACTAATTTCACAACATTTTGAGTAATTTATCGTTATAAAAAATAATGTTGCAATGATTTAAACGATGACCTTTGTAATAGTTCAAAAAAAGTAATAACGCAAATCATCAATGCCATTTTTTCATCCAGAAATGTTTTAGCTGCTATTAACAACGAAGTACTCGCCATGTTCGTTTTATTTTTGTGAAAATCCAGTGACTAAATAGTGATTGGGGTTTGATTGTTAGTGAAAATGTACCTTTAGTTTGAAGGAATTAATGGGTTGCGTTTCTGTTATCTGATAACCATTTGGGTCAGAAACTGGACTTGCTCTGTATCGCTTTTAGTTTACCTGGTCAACATTTCGCCTGAAACGAAGGCCAGAAAATAAAATCGAGCGATTTTTTTACATCGTTAATTATTAGTGCCAATTAACTAGCCGCAAATAGTCGTTGAAGGTGACGCACATTGCGAGATAATGACGCACTTCCTGTGGCGAGCAAAATGACCATGAATTGAGTGTTCAAAAAAGAAGTTTAAATATTACAGAATTTGCTGTGTGATCACACTTTTCACAATTTCTTGTTACCTTGACTTTCCCTGACTGCCAGGTCATTTTACCTTGAATTTCCCAGATCTTTTTTACCCATGAACGCATCTGTAACGGAAAGAAAGATATAATATACTGCATTTTAACAGTATTCAGGCTGTCAAGCCTGATAATATTGGAAATATAGAAAAATGAAAAAAAAAAAAAATAAAGGAAGAACAGGAATTTTTTGCAAAAAAAATCAGTAAATTATTGCAGTTGTAAGTGCTCAAGTTGGTATACAATTTCTCAAACTTTTTCACATGCAAATATCAGATTTTTGTTCATATTTCTTCCTTTGCAAATATCTAATTTTTTCAAACTTTTCACCAAATATTTCTGAAAATTTTTTTCATAAGCTAAATAAACAGCGGTTCTCAAACTTTGGACCAAAACACACGTAACCTCTCAGAATGACAGACTTTTTCGACGCATCTGCAATAAACCCTTTGAGAATGCAATAGGGAATTTTTTTTTTACAAAAACTAGAAAAACTAGTGTTTTTTTTTTTTTAAAAACTTTAGCCATAATGCATTATTAAAGACATTCTTAGAAATATGAATATTCAAGAGAATGCCGTAGGCAATTTTTGTTAAACCAAAACCAGAAATGGCGTATAGATGTAAGATGATAGATGAATTTTAGCCAGAATCTGCTGTATTTTTTCTTTGCCACAACAGTTTGCAGTAAAATATAGGACTATATAGGACTACCTCAAAATATAGGAATCACTTTACAGACTACAGCATTAATTCAATTACATTAGTACTAAATCAATCCAGATATTTTTAAGAAAAAAAACTTGTTTGAATGAAACCTTTCACAACCAGGGTTTTTTCAAAGTAAATACATTTTCACTTGTTCAGGGCCTCAGGCCGTTCCAATTTCCCTGACATTTTCATTTTTTTCCGGGTCTGGGGTATCCTGACCAATCGTGCAAGTTTATAAATACATACCCCTGGAAGGAAAAGTCCAACCAATCAATTTGAAATTTTCTGATTTTTCCTGAAAACGGCCCATTCAATTTCAAAATCCCCAGACATTCCCCTGTTTGAGGCAGTGTGGTAACCCTGTATTTTGGCACCAAATGCCGATTCATGATGTTCTCTTACAAACAATTTGGGTAAAAATTCATCATTTGTCACTTGTGATTCAGTCCTAGCTGCAACAATTTTTTTTTCATTGTCTTGAAAATGTGCTTTTTCAAGTAACTGTTTTCTTGAACACTTTCTGTAACTATAGAAAATCAGTAAATTTCCGTCTAATTTTGGTTAAAAAATCCATCAATTGTAGCCTAAATGTTTTTGGTAAACGATGATGGTTTCGTTTTGTTGAAAACGTGCTTTTTGTGTAACTAAAATCAGTCATTTCTGATTTTATTTTGAAAAAAAATTCCCTTAAATTCGATAAGTTTTGGTGCACGATGATCGTTTCATTTTGCTGAAAATGTGCTTTTGTATAACTAAAATAAGTCATTTTTGATCTAATTTTGGTAACAAAAAATCCCTCAAATTGAAAATGTTTCTGATCAACGATGGTCATTTTGTTCTCTTGAACACTTTCTGTAACTATATAAAATCAGTCAGTTTTCATCTAATTTTGATAATAATCAAAAATACCCTAAATCCGACAAGTTTTGATCAACGATGATCGCTGTGCTTTCTGGAAAATGTGCTTTTGCAACTAAAATGCGTCATTTGTGGTCTAAATTTAACAAATAAATTCGATCAATTCGCAATGTTTCTTTCTGGTTAGCAACGATATATCATCGATTGATTTCTTCCAGAGATGGGATTGTTGAAGCACTACGTGGCCCCGTTCCTGCTGGTCATCGCCATGCCGGTGTTGGTGCAGTTTCTTGCCAACTACGGCCGGGAGGAGGGCCTGTCCGGCTTCAAGGTGGACATGCTCTTGGGCAACAAATTCTCCTGGATCGTGACGACCATCTGGCTGTTCTGGTGCATGGCCATCCTCAACATCCCGTTCGACCGCTACATGGGCCGGCCCGGGGTCGACGGTCAGTCTCCGGTCTACTCCAACAACTGCGTCCAGATGTACCTCAGCAACTTCTCCATCTACCTGGCGCTGCACACCTTGTCTCCGGAGTTGTCCAGCAAGATGTACAACAACTTCCCGTACATCTTGGGTACTGCCAACATCTACGGCATGGCCTTGAGCCTTTACTTGTGGTTTCGTGGCCGATCCCTGAAGCAGGAAGAATCGTCCGAACCCACCAGCGCCATCTACGACTTCTTCAACGGCACTGAGCTGCAGCCGCGGCTGTTTGACATGGACGTCAAGCAGTGGTTGACCACCCGGGTGGCCACCATGGCCTGGCATCTGCTCGTCTTCAGCATGCTCATCACCAGCTACTTCAAGGTCGGATTCCAGGCCGGCACGTTGGTCAACGCCAGCCTGCAGATGTACTACCTGAACAACTTCTTCGAATGGGAGCCGGGTTTCTTGACCACGCTGGACATTACCTACAGCCGTGTCGGTTTCTACATCGTTTGGGGCTGCATCGTGCTTGTGCCGGCCCTGTATACTTACTCCACGCAGTATATGGTCACCCATCCTCCTGACATCACCTATTTGGAAGCGCTGGTCATTTTGCTGGTCGGCATTGCCATCATCAACGTCCGCTACGCGATCGACCAAGAGCGGGACCGCTTCAGGCTGGCCAACGGCAATTTGACCGTGTGGGGCAAGAAAGCTACCTTCGTGGAGGCCCAGTACCAGACTGCCGAAGGACCCAAGACGGCCCGTCTGCTGACCAGCGGCTTCTGGGGCGTTTCTCGTCACCTCAACTACGTCTTCGAGTTCCTGTCCGTGCTGTCCTGGTCAGTCGTCGGCTTTCGCCTCAACTCAATCCAGCCGTTCCTCCACCTGATCTTCGTGACCATACTCCTGATGCACCGTCTGTACAGAAACGAACGCAAGTGCCGGGAGAAGTACGGCACGCATTGGGACAGCTACTGCAAAATCGTCCCGTACAAGCTTATTCCTTACGTCTACTAAATGAGCACGAAACCAGCGTATCGTTTAGGTGGCTTGAAAAGGTGAAAAGGGATCTTGATGAGGACTGCGGGGTGAGTTCTTGGCTACCGGACCGAAGGCGAACATACTCAGCCTGGCAAATACTGTAACCTGTAACGAAGCTATTCAACTGTTTTGCATCAGGACGGCTCCAGGACGCAATCTGAGTTGTGTAATAAGGCACTATATAATTGGTACGGTGAAATGCATTATCTCACAACTCAACCGGATATATTATAAGAAAAACATGAAGGTTCATTATTGTCGAATCAGTTGAAATAACAGGCGCAAGCTGATGACTCTACCTGTTTGAAAATGGGGCACAGTGGGGGTTTGGGGCTTTCAGGAAACAGAATTTGCAAAAGAATGAAATAAAGTTCGAAGTTAATATAATGTATGTAGGTTAGATACATGTACCATCAGAGTTCATGATGAATTTAACCCAAATTTTCTCTAATAAAAAACTTTCCATATTTGTCCAGGTTTTAAAACAAATTTACCTGACAACTGAAAATGCAAAAATATGACAATGTAGATGTATGCCAATATAAGAAATGAATGCCAACAGGAGAGAGGACCAAATTAAATTATCATAAGGATACAGTAAAGATACAGTAAAGTTTACAGGATGTCTACTGGATCCGTCTGGATTTGGTACTGCAAATTCCAGGCCCTTTCAAAGGCTTTCAGAACATGCGGCCATTAAATTTTTATATCATCACTATAAAGTGATCTTCGCTTTATAGGCACTTTATAGCCTCTGTAGGCGAATTTTTGTGTGTGCATAACTGGCTAACAAATGATGAATTTCAAACTCAATTTTTATTTCTTGAATCCTTGACCATAATGTAAAATTCATTACTTCCCCATGATTTCCATGACCTAAATTTCATTTAACGATTTTTTCATGGCTTCCATGACACTTTGTGATTTGTTTAATTTCCCTGACTTATCAAAGTAAGAGTAATTTCCCCCGACTTTATCAAAGTACGGGTCATTTTCCCTGACTTCAAAGTAAGGGCCATTTTCCCTGACTTCAAAGTAAGGGCCATTTTCCCTGACTTCAAAGTAAGGGCCATTTTTCTGACTTTATCAAAGTAAGGGTCACTTTCCCTAACTATCAAAGAGCCAGTTTCCCTAACCTTATCAAAGTAAACCATTTTCCCTGACTTTTGCAGGGATTTCCAATTTCCCTGGGAATTCCAAGTCTGGTTCCAGGTTCAATTGCAACATAACTTCCATGTGATTATTTATATTTTTTTTTGGCATTTTACAAATTTTCAAATTCATTTTTCGAGAGTACTTACGATAGGGTAAAGCATTGCGAATAAATGTTTAAAGATGGCGGGCATTCGAAATTTATTGTGTTCCTTTTACTGCGTGCCTTGCGGCTTCTCCCTAGTTTCGCCATTTATCCAATTAGCTAAAAATAGCGACTTCGACGAGGATGAAGAACATCCAACACTGACAGTAATTCATTACTGACGATTATGACAATTTTCGGATAACTTACTGTCAGTATCGAAATAATGACAGTAGCACTGATCGCGTAGGGTCGGCTTTTCGATCGTTCTTCGTTGCGCAAATTCTAGAACACGCGTTCCAATTCGAAATTCGACGCTTTGGAACATCCAATAACAGGTGTGTATATATGCAATTTGCATTTGACCCTGAACTGAATCGATAATCCCACACCTCGCATGGTCCACCATGGCACCTTTTACAAGGTTGGGAACTTCGTTGGTTATTTATAAAACATGAAACAAGATGACAAAAAATCTAAAATGGAAAGCGAAAGTTCGAATTCTTGCGCGCGCATTCCATGTTTTCAATTTGTTTTTTGGCTGGACTTATAAACTATACAAAAACTACGTGAGTGAAAATAAATTTAGTGGTTATCAAAATACCTTACCTCATGGCAAAGCATCCTGCTTTTTGCTGCTGAAAAGTGGACTCAGCGGCCAGACTTCAAAGTTCAAACCCATAACGGTGAATGTGAAAAATGTGTTCGATGCTGACTCGTTTCCGGCAATGAAAATTCTCGCCAGAAACTCGGTCGAGCGCCGTTCGGCAAATGCGGATTTCTCGCAAGTTCTAAATGAACGCTTACACGTGCATTCTCTGCTTTTGAAAATTGGAATATGGCCGCCCATTTTTATTAAAAAAAAATGAATAAAATAATAAAATCGTCGATATAGCGAAATCAACTCGATATAACTCTTGACCGTTCAACTCAAACCTCGAAACTTCCAGTCACTCAGAGTCCGAGGTCGTAATACCTTGTAGCGAGTATCGCATTTCTCATCTTTTCAAGATCTCGTATAATACAGCATCAGATTTCAATGTAATAAGTAAAATTTCTTCACAAATTCAAAGCATACCGAGCTAATCTAGCGCGCTATGTCAAGTTTAAACAAATAAACATTATCTGTAAACTATATCACCCTTCCCAAATAAATAAAATGAGAAAATAATAATTAGTTCAACTTCAGTTGTGCATTACATGTACATTTGCATTATTACTGTATTTACATGTATGCAAATATACAGTAGCTAAAACAAGTATTGGCAATTGGTGTCATTTGGTGTCAATTGGTGACCATTGGCAAATGGTCACAAATACATCTTCACGAGCTGACAATGTCAACCTATACTTCACAATATCTGTTTTGAAATCGATGGATAACTTATTGTACAATTGGGTAACAGTTAAACAAACATGTATTCATAAAAACCATTTGTGAGCACAGTACCAGTTCAAAATAAACTAATAACAGGTCGTCCAAGAATATTCACATGCAGTGAAAGACGTGTGAATCCGAAAAGCATGCTTTCTATTTTAAATTTAGAGTTTGGTTTCTGCTGGTTCACATACCGACGATCATCACTCCTGAAAATATTGAACTTAAGGCTCGTCAGAAATATAACATATTGCTCCAAAATTTGCCTATCATGATTTTCTTCAGTTTGTTACCTAAATGAATGTTTTTATCTGAGCTTCTCATCCAAAATAACGCACTGTGTTCTGAAATGGTTTTCATAACAGTATACTAACTGAACAAACGTTTTTTAACAATTAGCCAATTGTACAATAAGTTATCCAACGATTTCCTAACAGATATTATGAAGTATAGGTTGACATTGTCAGCTCGATTGATTTGCATATGTCACTGTTGAAGACTGTCCAAAGTGGTTAGGAAATGCAGAAAGACTTACTGTAACTACATATGCAACTATATGGATAAATTCATTGCTTTATACTCTTTGTGATATAAAATACAAAGATATGCCAAACTTTTCAAATTACCAATTTAATACTTTTGTAACACGATTGTTTCACTTTTTTGCCGTTTATTTTAAACCACTTCAATATAAACAATCGAAACTGTCACGATTACTTATTTACTTGCTGCCATTTAAAGTTGGCTTAACTTTTAAGTGTTTTTTGGGGCACTTTTTGTGAAAAACACCAATTGCCAATCCTTATTTTATCCAATTTACATGTAATCCCAGAAGATCACATTATTCACATATGGGGAGTGTATCAAAGCCAAGGTCTCCCAAAATGGGTTGAGCCATTACAAGATCTGGGCAGCAAAAATTTCAGTCCGAACTGATAGTTACCCTTACATGTCAATAACTATTTAGAATTAGTTACAACACCTGCCTGCAGGCTACCAGATCCAGCAGCGAGTCAGGGAACTTTCCAGTCTTCATTGTTACATTGCAGCGCACGATTGTTAATTAACTTAATACGTTAAATAGGCGTCCGGCAATTTCAGCCATGGTTCGCAAGATGTCTGCTATTGAAAAGCTGTGGAGCGTGTACATCAGACAGTACCTGCTGCCCACCATCTTCGTGGCCGGCTTCCCATTCTTCGGCATCACGATGGCGCTGTACCCGCTGGACAACGGACTGTCCCGCTTCCACCTCGGACTCCTGCTAGGCAACGGTTTCTCTTGGTCAGCCACGCTGCTGTTGACCGCATGGGGTGTGGCTTCCCTGAAGATTCCATCCAAGGTGTACAGAGGACCGGCCACTCCCTTCGGACAGGTGCCGGAGTACTCCGCAAACGGCATCGGCTTCTACTGCGTCACGGTTGCCACCTTCTTGTTGCTGACCGCTCTCCGGCCAGAAGTGGCCGTCGGCGTCTACGAGAACATGCCGCAGATCCTCGGCAACCTCTACCTGGTGGCGTTCTTCCTCTGCGGATACCTGTGGTACGTTGGCAAGCACAGTCCGGCGTTCAAGGAGCCGCGGGAGGACGTGCCGTTCATCTTTGAGTTCTACTGCGGCATGGAGGTCCACCCCCGCGTGTGGGGCATGGACGTCAAGCAGCTGACCAACTGCCGCGTCGGCTTGGTCGCATGGCAGCTTTTAGTCCTGTCATTCTGGTTCACGAGCCTGCAACAGACAGGATTCAACATCGGCATGGCGTTGAACGCGTTGCTGCAGACCATCTACCTGGCCAAGTTCTACTGGTGGGAGACTGGCTACTTCTCAACGCTGGACATCACGCTGGACTGCGCCGGCTTCTGCATCTGCTGCGGGTGCCTGGCCATCGTGCCCACCATCTACACGTACTCGACGTATTACTTCGTATCGCACCCGCCGACCATCGGCAACGTAACCGGAATAGCCTTCTTCGCACTCGGCTTGCTGTCCATCTACGTGAAGTATCAGATCGACCACCAGAAAGAGCTGTTCCGGGAGACCAATGGTCAGTGCACCATCTGGGGACGGAAGCCGATCAGCATACAGGCCGCGTACAGGTAAACTTCTGTAACAGCATGGTGGCTATATTAATTTGTGAAAACGAAATTCCCAGAGTTTTCCAGGTTTTCAGGGTCATGTTCTGATTTTTCAGCTTCAAAAAATATATTTTGATGATTAAACGCGTGCCGCAATTACATGTATATTTAAAACAATATATAGTAATAATAATAAGAAAGCGCCGTCGGCAAATTTTTTTTTGAAAAACTAGATATCAAACGGCAGTTTTTAGTCAACGTTACCAAAGAAACATATACCAATGATGGATTTTACGAACGTTGCTTCCAAAAACTACCAGAGATAATGGGTTATATGTATATTTTCCTTGAAACGATTTTTTTAAAATAATTATAATGAAAGAAATTGTTAGGGATCTTTTAGATAAACTAGATCACCAATAATGCAGTTTCAGACAGTTTCGAAAATTTCAGAAATATTTATATCGACAGAAATTAACTCAGTAGACGAAACTCGAATAAAAATTACCAGAAATAACGGATTTTAGGCGTAATCACTCGAAAATGTTCTTCAGAAATATTAATAACTCAGGCAACACTGACTGCAATTTCAAGGAAAAATTTGACAAAAACTTTGCAATGCTGAGTTATCGGGTAATGGTAAAACTGATTATTGGGCCAATCATTTTTGTGCCGACTTCTCAAAATTATAACCAACAAACAAAATACAATTATGATACTGAAAAATCCTGGTTTCAATTTTCCTAGTTTTCATGATTGGTAGTCAACATGTAATCAGAAACTTTTCACTCTGGCCACATGCCTGAATTGGCGAAATGACCCTCGCTCATAACTATTGTAACTCATTTTGCTGGCAGGACCGCTGACGGCAAGAGCAAGACTACTCAGCTTCTGTTGTCTGGCTACTGGGGCATTGCACGTCACTTAAATTATACGCTCGAGATTCTCGCAGCCCTCCTCTGGAACCTCCCTGGCTGGAATTTGGGCCCTTTGCCCTTCATCTACAACATTTTCTTGACCATATTGCTTCTCCACCGCATCCACAGGGACGAAGCCAAGTGCCTGCAGAAATACGGCGACTTTTGGAAGCAGTACTGCCAAGCCGTGCCATACAGGATGATTCCCTACATCTATTAGGAGTTAAGGAGTTAAATTCAGCAATTTATGCTGATAATTTTTTATTCACGATTTACTTCGTTCCGATTTCAATTACACTTTCCAGGTGTCGTTCTTTTCTCGTCGTAACCATGG